>CAXKVY010002623.1:22500-27500 GCA_964058915.1 Tetropium fuscum
ATATATATATATATATATATATATATATATATATATATATATATATATATATATATATATATATCCTGCGGTAGATAGGTCCTCCCCTAATAGACCATTTACATTGAATAGGTCTTCCGGCGCGATCGGTCGTCCGTATATGGAAGACCGATCGCATCACATGTAAAACAGTCCAGTTCATCAAACTATATCACCTAACAAATTTTCAGAAGGACGACCTATGTCGTTTTTTGGGATATTTTGTGTATTTTAGTTCCACACTTTGCCGTAGCGGCGAGCGCTGCTATCGTGGAGCGTATATTATCAGGTGGGTATTATACACCCATTTTACAGTGGATCCAGTCATCCTCTATATATATTCAATTTCTGATATGCGCTGTATCAGTCCTCCGTAACACTGACAACACTGTATGTATTGTGTTAGACCATTTAGCAAGTTATTTAATGTGTTGGCGAGAGCTGTTAGGCTAAAGACAATTTCGGCCAGAAGCGCGGAAACATGGACATATTTAAGTTGCTGGAATAAATAGTATTTATTCCTATTGGTACAGAAAGAGACTAAAAAGGTAATAACTTCTTTATAGAAATAAACAATTTATAATACGAACCATCTGATAACGAACAACTTTCGTAATATATTTGATATATGTACTAAAAGTATTTAGTAGCGCCGATATATTATATCAGAACGTGAAGAAAACAGTTTCTTTTTGTTTTTAATAATGGAATTAAGCATAAGGATTTGATTGTCCAGGGTCTACGTTGGGGTCCGGGGTTTTCGCAAAAAATACGCGCCTGTGTGTCGAAAATTTATTTCTTATCTATATTTCATACCTGACAACGGAGCTAATATTCCGATGCGGGTTTCGCATGTAAATTTGCTACGAAGGTACTGATGAATTTTCAAAATTGATGAATATTGCGTTTTCGATCTGAAAGGATCAAAATCTCTATTTAATAGTTTTTGGGGTAGCAGATCAAGAATTTGTAAAAATGATATGAATATTTAAGATAGCGGATCCAAGTTAGTGTGCATTTTTGCCAGTGAATGTCTGAAAGAACTCAAAATTAGTCACTTGGGAATATTGAGGTTTCTGATCACCATTTTTTTGTTAAAATTAATCGTTATTTCGGAAATTTTATGGTCGCTGTTCACGAATTTTTTAGTCAAAATTAATATTCGATATGGCGGCTCGAAGATGACGCTGGTCCCATTTATGGTCCGATTCGACTTCGAGAAAATAAGCAAGAAAAAACATTTTTCTTGCTTATTTTACGAAAGGGTATTCTTGATAAAAAAATGTGCATCTTTTTAAAATCAAATAGGCGCAGGGAAGTAATAGTTCACAATACATGTATAGGGTGTTCAGGAAATCTAACAAGTCTGACAAATATTAAAAAAAGCAATAGGTAGGTTGCTTTTTTTAATGAAAAAATTGCCTTTGAACAAGGCACCAAATTAAAACTTATATTTAAGATGACATTGATTTTACTTATACGTTTAAAAAAGGTATAAGAATATACCTTTTTTAAATAAAATAAATATAATTTTAACATAATAATTTTTAACATTTACAATTTAACTTTAATTTAAACAAAAAGGAATTTCATATGTGTTACTTGCAAATACACTCCCCGGCACAAAATTCCGTCACCCTAAAATTTTGCCCAATTTTGATGTTTTATAACTTTTTTATTTTTCATCTGATTTTCATAAATTTTTTACCAGTCTGTAGTATCAGTTCATTGTGTATCTTTTTACTTATTGTAATAAGTCATATTTTTCGTCCAGGCAATATTATACAGGGGTAAATCAAAGTGTTGTTTTTTGTCGTAAACTCAAAACACCCTGTGGAAAAATTGAGGCGAATAATTTTGTTTACAAACTGTTTGCTGCCATCTTAGATGTATTGTAAACATTTTGTTTTTTGATTCATCCCATTATCTCATTTCTTCTGCGAGCAGCAAAATTTTAAATGAAACGCTGTTAATTTTATCATTTTTAATTAAAACACATCGACGTTGGCTAAATACGCGGTTATTGTGACAGAATATTTGACAGTATAGTTAATTTAGTGTGTTGTCATCATGGTAACTACAGCAGACGTAGGTAGAATTGTTGCCTTAATAGAGGATGGCCGCAATAAGAGTTATGTCTCCCGTACTCTGGGAATTGCGCGGTCTACAGTTTGTGATGTTTGGAATAGGTATCTACAGACGGGAAACTTTATTAGGCGGCAAGGCTCTGGCAGAAGGAGAATGACCACTCAAGCTGATGATCACTTTGTCATTATGAGTTCTTTAAGAGATCGAAGAGCTACTGCTGTGTATCTAAAAAATGACTTGCAAATGGTACGTCGAGTAAGTGTAAGTGAAAGAACGATACGTAGAATATTGTTAGAAGCAGGATTGCATTCACGAAGGCCAGCAGTATGTCCAAAATTGCTTCCTCGGCATCGACAACACCGACTGAGATTTGCAAGAGCGCATGCTGACTGGACTGTAGAACATTGGGGAAACGTACTATTCACAGATGAATCCAGGGTTTGTTTAAGGTCGCCGGATGGTCGTGAACGGGTATACAGACGTAGAAATGAAAGATATGCAGACTGCATCATATCTGAGCGACTGCAATATTACGGTGGTTCAGTCATAGTTTGGGCGGGTATTTCTACCGATGCACGTACTGACCTTGTATTTGTTGAAAATGGAGCACTAACCGCCCACCGTTACATTGAGGAAATCCTCCAAGAAATTGTTGTTCCTTTTGCTCCTTTCATTGGGAACCAATTTACATTAATGCATGATAATGCTAGACCTCACGTTGCACGGGTAGTGAGCGAATATATGGATGAGATTGGACTGGCCCGCATGTAGCCCGGATCTCAACCCAATCGAACATCTTTGGGATGTTCTTAAAAGAGCACTCCGTCGCCGTCCTGTGCAACCACTAACCTTGCAAGACTTACGGCTGGCGCTGACAGAAGAATATCAGGCTATTCCTCAAGACAGAATAAGTAATCTTATTAATTCGATGCCACGAAGAATGCAAGCTGTCATTGCTGCGAGAGGAGGACATACACGTTATTAAAATTTGTCTTTGTTAATTAATTTCGTGATATACCTAGTGGATGTTTTTGTTAATAAGAATAAGCTTGAAATCAGCGTTTCATTTAAAATTTTGCTGCTCGCAGAAGAAATGAGATAATTGGATGAATCAAAAAACAAAATGTTTACAATACGTCTAAGATGGCAGCAAACAGTTTGTAAACAAAATTATTGGCCTCAATTTTTCCACAGGGTGTTTTGAGTTTACGACAAAAAACAACACTTTGATTTACCCCTGTATAATATTGCCTGGACGAAAAATATGACTTATTACAATAATTAAAAAGACACACAATGAACTGATCTACAGACTGGTAAAAAATTTATGAAAATCAGATGAAAAATAAAAAAGTTATAAAACATCAAAATTGGGCAAAATTTTAGGGTGACGGAATTTTGTGCCGGGGAGTGTATCTTAAAAATCGTGCTATAAAAAAGAAATAATATCTGCCTAGAATATATATAACTTGAAACATTAAAATTATATGAAAACGTTCAAACGAGTACTGTATAATTATCAAAAGTATTTCATGGGGTATAAGTACTGTTCCAAGCTTCAAGCTTTAAATAATAATGAAAACCTTATTTAATATCATGAGTTGCAATTATTAGTGGCCATCTGCTACCCGCGACTTTATCTGCGCGAATTTAATGCGCGTTCTGAGCCCGCTCGATGGCAGCCTTTATGATATTAAGTCGTGGAAGAGGGAAGCAGAGGTAGGTGCCTTTCGGTGCGGCAACGGCGGCGGAATGCACGTGGGGCGCCCGGTACTGGACACTGCCACATTAGTTTATTTTATTATTACTTTATTACTCGAACAAAGTAGAAATACTCGGGAAATTCACGATAATAATTAATTATTTATTATATTGTTTATTATTATTATGTTTACATTGAATATTTAAGTTTGTTGTAAATATTTATTTTATTGAATATCTACTTCCCTATCTAAATCGGATTTTGTTCACAATTTCATGAATTTTAATTTTTTCCGCCGAACCCTAATTCTTGTTCTAAAATAAAAGTAGCGTAATTACTCCTTATAGCATCAGGCTATCTGCCAGTGAAAGTCCCATCAAAATCGGTACAGCCGTTTCGGAGATGGGATTTTATTCACAATTTCAAGGATTTTATTTTTTTGACAGGATTTCATTTTATTTTTTTAAACAAACAAAATTATAAAAATTGGTTTTTGTTATAAATACCGTACTTTTGTTATTTTGACATTACAGACACTCCATTTTTATTTATTTGTATAGATTTTATTTAGAATATCATGGATTTTAATTTTTTACGCGGAACCCTAATTATTTTTCTAAAATAAAAGTAATCTAAGTTACTCCTTCTAATAGCAGCTACCTGTCAGTGAAAGTCACGTCAAAATTGATCCATCCATTTCGGAGATTAGCCGGAACAAACAGACAGACAGACAAAAATTTCAAAATAAAAGTAGCCTAAGGTACTCCCCACAACATCAACTATCTGCCAGTGAGAGTCCGGTCAAAATCGGACCAGCCGTTTCGGAGATCGGATTTTATTCACAATTTCAAGGATTTTATTTTTTTGCACATAACCCTAATACTTTTTCTAAAATAAAAGTAGCCTAACTTCCTCCTTATAACATCAGCTATCTGCCAGTGAAAGTCCCGTCAAAATCGGTACAGCCGTTTGGGAGATCGGATTTTAATCACAATTTCAAGGATTTTATTTTTTTACACAACCCTAATACTTTTTCTAAAATAAAAGCAGCCCAACTTACTGCTTATAGCATCAACTATCTGCCAGTGAAAGTCCCGTCAAAATCGATCAAGCCGTTTCGGAGATTAGCCGTAACAAACAGACAGATAGACAGACAAAAAATTTTAAATAAAAGTAGTCCAAGGTATAGTGG
>CAXKVY010002623.1:30000-44007 GCA_964058915.1 Tetropium fuscum
ATTGAGGATCGAACGAGTGCAGGATCAACTTAGTTGAACTTAGTCGCTCGGACTCGGACGCAGAACTGATACGCGTCGTACGCGTATTCATACGTAAAAACAATTGATTCGAGCTAGGGATGATGTGCGATCGGCGCAGCGCCAGATTCTGATTTGTCGGAATGATTGATGATTCGACATTTTTCCAGTCCGGACCGGAGTGTATCGTTTCATTCGTTTCTAATACAATCGTGTATTTATTGATTGTGTATTTACGGCTGCTATAACAACGCTTTGAAAATGAATAAGAAATGTCATAGTTGTAAGTTAGTTTAGTGGGACTGATCTGGACTGATCTATACAGAGCAGATACACGTACAGTACAGTCTGATGTACAGTACAGTCTTAATCAGTCCGGACCCATGCGGCCAGTAAGAGTACCGATTTGGCCGTTGCATTGCGCGGAACTGAAACTCCCAATGTGTACGCGCGCGTACGCGTACTCGGAACTGATCCATGGAACTGGTATATGATTGGAACCGGATCAGGTTGGACCTGATCCATAAAAATCTTTGGATTACCCATCCCTAAGGACCATGATGCTTCATAATTATTTTAGAAGAACTTGTACTCTGTTTTGCGTTTCCAGTCAGCGTGTTTGAAGTCAACATTGTCAAGGTTTGGCATTGTCACAAACGAGAGTTTGGTCATGATTTTTTTTTCTTTGTAGGGCAAAAGAATGTTATTTATTTCCACCTAAAAGATTTTAGATTTCTAAAATTAAAAATATATTCATTATATTCAAGTAAATTTACAACAGCAACTTGTTAAAATGTGCCCTCTGTTACGCGTGCATTACATTACATGCAGCAAGTTACGACCCCACATTGTAAGCTATTCTTATAATAATATAATGCATAGTGCAGACTGCATAGTCAGGGATAGATAACACCGACGTTATAAATAAGCTTTCATGCCTTTGTGAAACACTTTTTGCTCAAACTTGTAACTGTTAGTTTGTCTCCGGAAATAAAATTTTTCTTTTTTAAAAATTTGTTTCGCTCGACCCGAATCGAAACTAGCATGCAAAAAGAAATATTCCGTAATTGTTATACAGCAATTATTACATGAATATTTACAGGAAATATTCCATGTATATGATAACTTTAATAAACCCAGAATATTCGGAGACATATTTATTACTGGAATATATATATGGAGGAATATTTTAAAAGGAATATTTTACTTTGAATTTAAATAACCGATACCCTAACGTTTCTTACAGACTTGAACATTTCGGCATTTCAGTTCAGTTTCAGTTAGTGCAGTGTTCCAGCGTCCAAACGACGCGTACAAAGTTTTGAATACCCTTAGCTAAAAGAATACATTGCAAGAACTATAATAGAGAAGTAACAAAATTATGTCATTAAATTGAAAAGGAGGACAAGAGAAAGAGAGGCGTAGTAGCAATAAAATGTCAGTTCCTGGATGAAATTTCGGTCACTTTTCTGCTCTATCATGACCATAATCTTCATAAGCGGAAAGTCATGATGCTGAAAGAAGAATAAAACAAAATCAAGAACAAGTATCTCAACGAAATCTATTAAAGGTCCCCAGACTCAATTTCAAATGGAACCTTCAAAAATTCGATTAGAGCAGTCAGATGAGAATGAGGACCACGACGACCTGGAAATGGAAGGTGAGAATCCCGACGATGTTGAAGAAGAAAAAGAGATAGTTAAGCTAGAGTCAGTTTTGGATTTGACCGTCCGGATCCCAATAAATTGAGGTTGTTTTTGGAATACCATACAAAAATGCCTGCTACACAAAAAATACACTTCTTCAAAAATCTTTTACACAAGTAAGAATAAGTCAAATAGGTTACGGTTGAGCTATATATAGGTTATATATATATATATATATATATATATATATATATATATATATATATATATATATATATATGTATATATATATATATATATATATATATATATATATATGTATGTATATATATATATATATATATATATATATATATATATATATATATATATATATATATATATATATATATATATATATATATATATATATATATATATATATATATATATATATATATATATATATATATATATATATATATATATATATAACTGCTAAGTTATCAAACTAAATTAGCTATCCGAACAAAGGCAAACCAAAAGGCTAAAAGAAATAATGTGCCATAAAAAACTACATAAATACGCGTTAAATTATGTAGTTTTCTCTACTTGAAGCCAACGGTGTAATCACGTGGTTTCAGGCGGTCTGCAGTTGGTAGGTAGGTATATTGTGTACGCTATTCTCGCGACTTATTTTATTTTAAAATATAGGGTACTTATTGCTAATTGTGGATTTCCTGCCACAAAGTTACAGCTTATAGATAGTGTTCAAATACTTATTAAAAATTTAAAAAGACCACATAACTTCACAAACGGAAGACCGGGCCGTCACTGGTATGAATCATTTTTAAAGCGGCATCCAGAACTTTCACAAAGGGTTTCACAAAATCTCACCAGCTCTCGGGCCAGCATAACAGAAGATAAAATCCGCCGTTGGTTTGAGGAGGTAAAGCAATATTTAGAGCAAACACACAACTTTGCTATTATATATCATCCTAGTCGTGTTTTCAACTGCGACGAGAGTGCTTTTTTTCTAAGCCCTAAGAACGATAAGGTGTTAGTTAAAAAAGGTGAAAAGGCGGTTTACACATTCATCAACAATGATGAAAAAGAATGCCTTACAACGTTAGTCACATGCAGTGCCTCTGGAGAGCTTCCCCCGCCCATGATTGTCTATAGTTACAAAAGGGTACCAAAACATGTCATCGACAAAATTCCACAAGATTGGGGTGTAGGGCGTTCAGAGAATGGATGGATGACGGGTGAGTCTTTCTATGAATATGTCGCCAATATTTTTCATCCGTGGTTGGTTGCTAATAATGTAGAACTACCCGTCATTCTATTTGTGGATGGACACACCTCTCACTTGACAATGGCTGTGAGCGAATTTTGTAGTAACAATGGAATTATATTAATTTCATTTGTGGCCAATGCCACTCATATCTTACAACCACTGGACGTAGCTGTTTTTCGTCCCTTAAAAATGGAGTGGAAAAAATCTGTTCACAAATGGAGAATGGAAAATAATGGCAAGAAATTAAGTAGGGAAGATTTTGCTCCCATTCTCAAATCAACAATGGATAAAATGAATAATTTTCCTGATGTGATAAAAAATGGTTTTCGAACCTGTGGCCTGGTACCATTTATGCCTGACAATATTAATTTTAACAAATATTTCAAAACTACATCTAGAAGCCACGATAAAGAAACAAAAGACACTGATGACTGCAGTAATTTTCTGAATTTCCTGGAAAAAGAAATTCCAGAGAAAGTAGCTTTATTTAAAGCTTCTGTAGACACATGGAATGGTGCTACTGAAGACCCAAGCCTGTTTAATTTGTGGAGCATCCTAAGAAAGCGTTCAAATTTGACTGCAAGTATTAACAGAGGATTAAATCACATTAC
This sequence comes from Tetropium fuscum, assembly GCA_964058915.1. Classification (NCBI taxonomy): domain Eukaryota; kingdom Metazoa; phylum Arthropoda; class Insecta; order Coleoptera; family Cerambycidae; genus Tetropium; species Tetropium fuscum. Next base: position 33,552 of record CAXKVY010002623.1, read on the forward strand.
TGCTGATGAGCCCAACCTACCATCAATAGAATGTAGAGATGACAAACACACAGCTGAAGAACCCGACTTGTCATTAGTTGAACATAGAGATCATGAACACAACCTCATATTAGGTGATTATATATATGGGGAACACACTGCTGATGAATCCAACCTACTATTAGGTACATACACTGAGCTCGTAAAGTTTGGAATAAATTCAATTAATCGTTATTGAAGGATTTTCACAGGAAATCCTCGGACACGTCAACCTTATTTTATAAAATGTCACTTTTTTCAGACATCGATTTTTTTTTTTGTTTTGTTCGTTTTTGAGCTATGACGTCATCGACAATTTTTTTAAATGACAACCCATATTTTTTTTCACGGATTTCGATAGAGCACATTTTTCTGAGTGCGAATATGTCAAAAACATAGTACCTTTAACATTAAAGTTTTCGAGATATTCGGTTGCAAAGTTTATAAAATGTACCATGGCACCATGCATAAGCTATCGGGCGGGTCAAGATTTTTAATAGCTTATTGATTCTAATAGCTTATAGCTTATTACATTTTAAAAGATTAAGGAGTAATATTATTTATTTTGGTAGCTTATCGAACATTTTGAAAGATTTGGGAGTAATCTGTTTAATTTTTTAACAACAATTTAAACAAATAAAAAAATATTTTAACAAATAAATGGTAAATAATTAAAGTAAAAAATAAAATCAGAGTAAATTTTCAAAGTGACCTCCATTCACTTCCTGGCAATATCCCATCCGCCACTGAAACTCCTGCAGAACCTTACCAACAGTATCGGGTTGAATGGTTCGAATTTCATTGCGAATTCTGTCCTTTAATTCTTCGATGGTATTTGGTCTATTGAAATAGACTTTGCTCTTTAAATAGCCCCATAAAAAGTAGTCTAGGGGTGTGAGATCTGGAGATCTAGGGGGCCATTCGATAGTTCCCCTGCGACCAATCCAATGGTTAGGAAATACATGGTTTAAATAATCGCGAACGATCACTGCAAAATGGGGTGGTGCACCGTCTAGTTGGTACCATATCGTGTGATGGGGCAGATCTGGATCTACGTCATGTGGGTAAAGTACCGCAAGTGCAGGGACTAAGTCGTCTCTTAAAAATTCTAAATATATTTCACCTGTTAATACGCCTTCAAAGAAAAATGGGCCCAAAATACGATTACCTACAATACCAGCCCAAACGTTAACTTTTTGTGGAAACTGACTACGAGTTTCCATTTTCCAGTGTGGATTTTCAGGAGACCAATATCTACAGTTTTGCCGGTTAACTGTGCCGTCGAGATAAAAGGTAGCCTCATCAGAAAAAACAATATTGCGTAAAAATCCGTCATCATCAATCAGGCGTTGCAACATGGTTTGGCAAAACTGTAACCTACGGTCAGGATCATCTTTGTTTAATTCTTGGACCAAAACCACTTTATACGGATGCCATTTGTTCAATTTCAAATATTTCAAGACGGAGCTTTGAACTATTCCGTTGTTTGCCGCCACTTGGCGGGTGGGTAAATGGGGATTTTCTTGAAGCTCTAGTAGAACATTCAATTTAACATCTTGTTGCACTGGTGGACGACCCGTTCTAGGGCGATCTCTCGTATGACCCACTTCTAAAAACTTTTGTTCTATTTTGCTAACGGTGGACTGTGTAATTGGTTCTCTGTTTGGATATTTGTTGTTAAATAAACGGCAAACTTCTACTTGTGTGCGAGCTCTGTCCCCGTAACCGATCATCATCAAAATTTCGATTCTTTCCCTTTCACTCAAACGACGGACCATTTTTAAATAAAATGAATTATGATGGAATAATGATTAATCAACTTACTTAATGATATTATTCAACTGATTAAAAGACAAACTTGCGAGGAAAAACTTCAAAATTGTGACAACTGTCAAAACTGTTGTTTTTCCTGCGCTTTCTTGATAAATGATTAGCATTTGGTCATCGCTTGTATAATTCATTCTTAAAACTTTGCAACCGAATATCTCGAACACTTTAACGTTAAAGGTACTATGTTTTTGACATATTCGCACTCAGAAAAATGTGCTCTATCGAAATCCGTGAAAAAAAATATGGGTTGTCATTTAAAAAAATTGTCGATGACGTCATAGCTCAAAAACGAACAAAACAAAAAAAAAATCGATGGCTGAAAAAAGTGACACTTTATAAAATAAAGTTGACGTGTCCGAGGATTTCCTGTGAAAATCCTTCAATAACGATTAATTGAATTTATTCCAAACTTTACGAGCTCAGTGTATAGAGATGAGCAGGAACCTGAGGATTACTCAAATGATGAACTTGAAGCTACTGGATTAATAGAGACTGGAAATTTAAAATTTCCCATAGTCATAACCGTACCAAGACCTAGTGATTCGGGCGCAGTCTGTGATAATAGTAGCGACATTTTTGAAATATTAGATGAAACAAGTTACGGTACAAATGATTTGCATCTTGAACAAGATAATGAAATCTTTAAAGGAGGCATGAAAAATACTGAAACAATAAGAGACATAATCGATAATGAAACGGAACATAATGAGAACAAAGCAGATGAAAAATCTGAAATAAATAATGTGGATGAGATTAATAGTACTGACAATGAGAATTTAGCATCTTATATACATGAAACCCAAAAAACTGGTAGCAAGGCACAATATGCAGAACAAGATAATCCAGATTTTCAACTAGCAATAAAGGATGTTGAAATGAATATACCTCAAGTACAAGAGAAAAACATCAATGAAAAAGAAAATAGAAGTCCGAATGCAAAAAAGGAAAAAAACTCTGTTCCATCGCCTTTTAAAAAATCTCTTTTTTGGCCAGTACCAAAAACGCCAGTTCCGAAAAGAAGAGTTCTAGAAAAAGTTCCTTCAGTGGCATCCTCTAAGCAATGGCAGGAGTACTATAAGCGCAAAGAGGAAATTAAAAGTATTGAATTGAGAAAAAAAGAACAAAATAGAGAAGAACGAAAAAAGAAACAGACTGAAAAAGAAGAAACACAGAGAAAAAAAGCAAGAAAGTGACAAATAGTGACGAAAACAGACCAAAAACAGATAGCACCAAAAACGACGATGTACCTGAGTATGCCACCACTTCCTCAAACCAACTTGATGCAAGTGACAAAGAATTGTAAAAAAGAAAATCCAAAGAAAAAAATGAACAGGATTTTATTATTAATGATTATATTATAGTACACTATAATGAACAGTTGTTGCCGGGAAAAACTACTGGCATGCGTTATGATGAGGAGAAAGATGAATTTCAATATGAAGTTAATCACATGGAGAAAAAAGGTTTGAACTGGATATGGCCCGAAAAGAAGGATATTCTCTGGTACAGTAAGGATGAAATTTCAACAAAAATTGCTGAACCAGAATTAAAAATTAAGCGAGGGCTGTACTGTGTTCATGAAATTTCAGATTATTCTTAAAATCTCAGTTGAGCTGATTAATAATGGTATTATATATATATTTTTGATGATCTCCAGAGATATACGTTTTTTTGTTATTTATATATTATTATTATACTTGAATGTTAAACGTAATATTTTTTTTAGTTAGTTAATCATAAACATTGTTATTTTTATTAATGTTTTAAATATTTTTAAATATATATTTTAAATATAACGCTTTAGATATGTTCTTACACCTTGAAATGGTAAGTTACAGTAAGAAAGTAACTCGAGTTCCTTCTTTTTGTTTGAGTGTCGATATTTGGTACTCACCTGTGTCAGAATCTGGTACAAAACAATTTTGAACATGTCAATAGTTGGTACAAGCTGTGTTTTCCGTCTTATTTATTTCCTTTAGGAAGAATATATATATTTATTGTAAAATTGAGTCATTCCAACAAAGAATAATATAAAAATCCATCTTCAAAGGTTCATAACTCTAACTCTGATAAATTAATTTTGATAGGGTTGCTTTTTGTCAAAAATGTCTTAAGGTGTCGATAATTGGGACAGTTACCTTACTATTATTCAAAATATTTGCTATATAACGGAACGGAATTTATTTACGGTACAAGGAATTAAAATCGAATATATTTGACGATTTTCCGTTGATATCTTAGTGGTTCCAATACAACAAACTTACACTTAACCTGAACAAAACCAGATACTTATCTTGTGCTTCTCATTTAACTGATTTACCGAATATGAGACCTTTGAAAATTGGAAAGCATTCTTAAATTCCTGAGGCATCGGTGAAATATTGGTATAGAAATAGATAGGCATATGCGTTGGGACCTGCAAATTAAATAGGAAATAGGTATCTTAAAATTAAATATCTCAAAATTAGAGGGATATTACCTAAGTATATCCAACTCGTGCCAGTGCCATCTAAACACTGCATATCGATTAAATATAATAATAATTCAGCATAATGAAGATGTCACTAGCCACTAGAAACAGACATATCCTTGGAAAATTAATAGACTGCATTAAGTTTTATGGCATGTTTGAAATAGCTTTAAGGGTCGATGCATAAATATTACCCTAACCCATTATCGAAGACATTACTTATTTATTGTCCGCATTTTTCCCTGTACTTAATTCCCATATTAAACACTAAGAAATATGATAATTTGCTAAAATTCAAAAAATAAAATGCTAAAAATGTGCTAAAATTCAGGGACCCGTCGCTTTACTAGGGGTTTTTTCCGTAGGTGTTCTTTTTCATTTGTATTACTGTTTCATTCCATTTGCGGCAGTTTCATTTCAAGTATACTTCAGCTGAGTAAAATAAAGTAATGGTCTGAGAAGTTGGATGATAAATAATTCGTAATACCGTAGTTTGATAACGTGCATTGCCACTGACGTCGTCCTCTAGTCCGTATTATCCCGGCCATAACTAAGCAAACACTAGATAATATATTATTATTTATAAAGGTATATATTATTTGTATAACAAATAAGTTGCAGCATTAATAATGCAATATTAATGTTATTATATCAAAAGTCATATATTTTATTTAATTATTATTTATTGTTTATATCTATGAAATATATTTATGATTTTCTCATGATATCCAATGCTAATCCTTTTTACATACGTAACTGATAGAAAAGCAATTGTAGACTAAAATTTCTCAGTCAAGAATTTATTCCATGCACCTGCTCATAGTCCGTTACGTTCCGAGTTTGTGTTCAAATAATATTCCATTAATCAAGCGTTATGGTTTACGGAGAGATCAGCAGCATTTTGACTGCGGAAGATTGTGAACGCGTTCTACTTCGATTTAATCGAGACACAAAGTTAATCAAATACAAGATACGGAAATATAGCGAGAAAGTCGTAGGATTTTTGGCCGAACATTACACGTTGATCATTACGTTTTTCAACGAGAAGGAAAATTCTGTTAGCTACCAAACGTTCTTTTTGAAGAGTTTGCCGCACCATAATGAAAAGCAAAAGGCATACATTAAGAACATGGGGATATTCAAGAAGGAAATACTAATGTACAAAAACTTAATATCGGAATTTTTGCAACTGACAAATCAAAGCTTTGCCCCCAGTTATTATTTTTCAAAAATGGATGAATGCTTTGTTATTGAGGATTTCTCTCCGCAAAATTATAAGGTTTGTTTTTTTTTCTTCTTTCTATTGCTGTTTTACAAGACTATATAAAATTTTGCACAAAATGTTGACGAAAATTATTTTTTATTTTTTTATTTATCTATTTATTTATTTAAAGTACACTAAATTACGACCCGTAATTAATTAATAATATAATTAATATGCTTAATCTTGCTAAGTCTATCCACTAAGAAACGTGTTTCCAATCAGACATACCTCCTGCAAAACAGAATGTTGATGTTTATCATACGCCGTACAAACTATACAGAAATAGGTTTTTCTATCTTCACTATAGCTCAACCGTAAACTATTTGACTTATTCTTACTTGTGTAAAAGATTTTTGAAGAAGTGTATTTTTTGTGTAGCAGGCATTTTTGTATGGTATTCCAAAAACAACCTCAATTTATTGGGATCCGGACGGTCAAATCCAAAACTGACTCTAGCTTAACTATCTCTATTTCTTCTTCAACATCATCGGGATTCTCACCCTCCATTTCCAGGTCGTCGTGGTCCTTATTCTCATCTGACTCCTCTAATCAAATTTTTGAAGGTTCCATTTGAAATTGAGTCTGGGGACCTTTAATAGATTTCGTTGAGATACTTGTTCTTGATTTTGTTTTATTCTTCTTTCAGCATCATGACTTTCCGCTTATGAAGAATATGGTCATGATAGAGCAGAAAAGTGACCGAAATTTCATCCAGGAACTGACATTTTATTGCTACTACGCCTCTCTTTCTCTTGTCCTCCTTTTCAATTTAATGACATAATTTTGTTACTTCTCTATTATAGTGCTTGCAATGTATTCTTTTAGCTAAGGGTATTCAAAACTTTGTACGCGTCGTTTGGACGCTTTTAAACAGAAACACTGCACTGACTGAAACTGAACTGAAATGCCGAAATGTTCAAGTCTGTAAGAAACTTTAGGGTATCGGCTATTTAAATTCAAAGTAAAATATTCCTTTTAGAATATTCCTCCATATATATATTCCAGTAATAAATATGTCTCCGAATATTCTAGGTTTATTAAAGTTATCATATACATGGAACATTTCCTGTAAATATTCGTGTAATAATTGCTGTATAACAATTACGGAATATTTCTTTTTGCATGCTAGTTTCGATTCTGGTCGAGCGAAACAAATTTTTAAAAAAGAAAAATTTTATTTCCGGAGACAAACTAACAGTTTGAGCAAAAAGTGTTTTACAAAGGCATGAACGCTTATTTATAACGTCGGTGTTATTTATCCCTGACTTTGCAGTCTGCACTATGCATTATATTATTATAAGAATAGCTTACAATGTGGGATCGTAACTTGCTGCATGTAATGTAATGCACGCATAACAGAGGGCACATTTTAACAAGTTGCTGTTGTAAATTTACTTGAATATAATGAATATATTTTTCATTTTACCAAACTAAGATCTTTTATACTTCATTCAATATGTACTTATAGTTAACTGACCCCATATAAGATACCGCGCAGTTGCCACATGTAATTCTTCTACTACTTACGTACGTCTACTTTAAATATGACAATCACGTAAACATTTATTTTTATAGTTAAAAGCGGCAACGCCGATCCACGACCTCTCCAATAACGAATATTAAAGCGTATATCTCTTTTTAACTTATTGGAATGACGCGCCGCCGCCGTCTGTGTTAGTTTGACAGTCCCTATGGACTCTCGGAACGTTCGGATCTCTTACAGTGACGGGTTTGCGGGTATTGCTAATATATTATTTATATACCTACCTATGTAGGTATACATCGAAATGACGCGCCGTCTGTGTTTAGTGAACGGAGTAGCAAATGTCCCCTCTCTTACATAGGATCCATGGGTTATACGCACGTAAATTGTAACGGTCATTCGCGATAGTGTAGTGCGTTGGTTAAGATATTCGCGTGTATATATATATATATATATATATATATATATATATATATATATATATATATATATATATATATATATATATATATATATATATATATATATATATATATATATATATATATATATATAGTGCTGTTTTAATGTGATTTGTGATACAATATAATATCGGCGAAGGATGGAAAATATTCCAAAATATTCCAAAACGTAGGCAGTACCGATCGGTAGGTGAGAAAAGAATAATTTTACGAGTATTTTACTGCATACAGAGAGATCACCCTCATCGCGACAAGGATCAATTGGTGGATATGTGTTCGGATTATACAGAAGCATCAAAGGCAAGCATATACACACTTTTAAGAGAAGAAAAGGTACATGGAAGTGTACAGCCACCGAAACCAAAAAGCGGCCGAAATAAGATTGTAGTGGACGATGATGCAAAAAACGCGCTACGTAGAACGGTCCACGGTTGCTTTAGAAATAACGAATTGCCCACTTTAGATAAGGTGCTGCAAGGTATAAGTGGAAATGATATTATACCTAAAATGTGCAGGAGTAGTCTGGCAAAAATTTTGAAAGACATGAATTTTAAGTATGGAAAAGTAGACAGAAAAAGTATTCTCATAGAAAGATATGAAATAGTTGCTTGGCGGATGGATTATCTTCGAAAAATAAAAAAGTTTCGAAACGAGGGGCGGAAAATTTTTTACACTGACGAAACGTGGGTCAACGAAGGACATACTATGAAGAGAGTCTGGCAGGATGGAAAAGTGAAAAATGCACGGCAAGCTGCGATTGAAGGCTGGACAACTGGTTTAAAAATGCCGTCTGGAAAAGGTCGCCGTTTAATCATAACGCATATTGGAAGTGATAGTGGATTTTTGCGTAATGGAGAACTGATATTTCAATCTAAGAAGACCGGACTACCACGAGGAAATGAATTCCGAAGTATATGAGAAATGGTTTGCCGGCGTACAGGTTTTGCCGGCCGGCGTTTTTGGATACAGGTGATTTATTTTATTTCTCTTATTGTTTTTATTTTTTGTTGAGAATTTTTTGCTTTATTTTGGAATATGGGTATATTTATTTTATTGTTTTTATTTTTTGTTGAGAATGTTTTGAAATATATATTTATTTTATTGTTTCATTTTTTGTTTAAAATTTTTTGGAATAGGTATATATTTATTACATTTTTCCGTTTTAAAGTTTATTTTTCACGGCTACTTAGCTGTTTTGTACATATTATTTTTGTTTCTTGTGGGAAATATGGCTACTGGCGAACCACCCACTGAAAAATGGTAACGCGCTGAAAGGAATACTTCATGAGTGGTGTGGAAACTTGCATTCAATATCAGCTGTAGTGTTGAAAATCTACATATAAAAACCTACTACTTTAACCCCCTGTAAGTAGTTTAACCCCTTGTAAGTAGGTACCTATTGTTCATTGTCTTTATTTTTATGTAGGTACTTACCATCCTAGATCACCTTCTACTTTCACCCCCCTAAGAAACAAAAATGTCTACGCCAATGAAAAACATTGTGTAGGTCAGGGTTGCCGGTCGTTGAACTATACACACATATTGTACGCCGTATAGGTGGAAATTAATAACATTCTTTTTGCCCTACAAAGAAAAAAAAATCATTACCAAACTCTCGTTTATGACAATGCCAAACCTTGACAATGTTGACTTCAAACACGCTGATTGGATTAAACTTAATTCCATACATATATATCGAGAACGCAAAACAGAGTATATGTTCTTCTAAAATAATTATGAAGCATCATGGTCCTTGTATAGTTCTTATCTAGATCGACAACTAGCAAAATTAGAACAACAAAATTGTAAAGAAAATGTAAGGAGCCACTGCGTTAAAAAATTCAAACTATTTGTTAGTAGCCCTTTATCTCATTTATTATATGAAACAGAAGATTATGATGATCACAGAGTTTTGTAATTTAGTTTTCAGTGTGGTTAGCGGGATGTGTTCTGGTATATCTATATATAGATCTGACAACATTTTGTTAATATATAAAAAAAGTAACTATCGACATAATATATAACAAAAAAGAAAGGATTCAAAACTAATAAATATAAGGATACAATAATGTTTACTGGGGTTTGCATTTCTTGAGCGGATAATACTGCTGCATTAGTTAAATTAGTTTCATACGCTAGTCCATTCAAAAAATTAAGTACTTCTTGGTTTCCAGTTTTCCTGACTTCTTCTTCATCGGTTGTACTCGTTTCCTGGTTGTCAATTTTCTTTTAGCTAACAAACTGTTGGATCGCTTCTCTATGGTGTTCCTTAATTTGTGATGGTTGTTTTCTACTACATCCTCTAACAGAATTAGTGCCGTTCGCCTGTTCATTTAGTTTGTTTATACCAAACTAAATGAATATGTTTGCAGATGGTAGTCCTCACAGCATATTGTTGGCACTGACATTTATACCTATGAATACATATTTTACAAACCCTGCAGTACATAGTTCTGCAATTTGCTTTACATATTTCATTATAAGTAATAGTATAAATATCCGCACCTTTCGAAGACCTTACCTGAAACTCTCCAAACCCTACCTCTTTAATTACATTTTTATCCATTTTTTTCTGCAATTTTATGTGCCTTAATAATGATCTGGCCTTGATAAGTGTTTGAATTGGGTCTTTCCATATTTAAAATCCGTACTTTTTAATAACTCACGTGGTAACCGCTAAAAAATATCACACAGAATGATGGCAGCGACGATGATAGGTTATATTATGTATTCTTTTATTTGAAATTAATTTCGCGATCGGCGCACAATTCGCGCATGCGCTGTTGTAACGGCCTGGTAAGTAATTTAGCTTAGACTCTTATTGACAGGTTGAGCCAAAATGAGTTGACAGTTGACGTTTAATGAATTATACAGATTATACACTAATTAATTAATTTAATAAGAAATTATACCAAAAATTTAAAATTATA
>CAXKVY010002624.1:0-27912 GCA_964058915.1 Tetropium fuscum
CGAGACGAAAATGTTATAAAATGTGTAATGACGCGACCATGAAAATCAGTCTCATGCGGATAAAGAAGTGTTCACTTTAAAAAGCATATTTTCTTTCTTCATGCATTCACTGGATGTGATACTATACCTACTTTATATAACAAAGTTATATTAAAATGAGTTTTAAAATTTTTAATGATGACCTGAAGTTACGTTCAGCAGCTGAAACTTTTATGGTTGAATAGCAAAGTAAAGAAGTGATTTTTAATGAAGGTATTATAAAGCCAATAAAATTTTCCTTTAAACGTTAAAAACCGAGTACAAATCCTTACTTTTTTTACAGTTTTACAGCCTCATAAATTTTGGACAGTTTAAGCTGTCCCAAAGGTACCTATTATAGATACTCCCTTTATATTACTAAGCAAACGATTTATTTTAGATATAGCTTTGGGGGCGGCCCGTGGCATTGCGGAGTGGGCAGCGCGAGGAGAGAGCCGGCAAGATTACCGAGTGTGGCAAGTATTGCGGCCCAACCGCAAACGGCCCAACCATTTCGTTCAGCAGCTTCAGACAGTCCTTCACCACAAATGTCAATTACCTGAAAAGACGATTCAGCTCCGGGGATCTGTCCTCGGAGTGCGAGGACGGGGATGATCCGGTTGACCCCTACACGAAACCGCCTCCCGTCACGGCTCAACCACAGGTGAGTGCCTTCCATCCCTAAAATAGGATTAATTATTCATTTAAGGGATCGTCGACCCTAGAGCGCGTTAGTTTCGCTTGACGACTTCACATGCAAGTGTAATAAATGTAGAAAATATCGAGTTTTTTCTCGCCTAATTAATGTTACATCAATATTGGTAACTATAGAATTATGATATGGTTAAATTCTGTTAGTATCTGAGGGTGTACTGCCTAGATGGTAGAATTAGAGATTACTTCCAAATAATAATCAAAATGTCTTCCAATATGGGTATTATAATTTCCTTCTATAAATATCGTTTCTAACTTAGAATGATTTTTTGTACAACTGTCAAAAAAACTTGACATTTCTGCATCTCTATTGATGCGTAAATGTTTACTTTTTTTCAGCGTAAAAAAAAGATTTTTTTCAATGGCAAAATAATTCACAAAATAAACATGAAACATTACTTTTTGAAGAATTTATTTTGAACAGAGTCAATTATTAATTGATTATTCATCATAAAACAATTTCATTGATTGGAATAATAAATAATTGATAGTGAAGTTTGAACAATTACTTCCAACATAAAATCCCGAAGATGTTCCATGTTGCTGCTGATCAGAAACGTTAGATATTTCTTGAAGAGTCGATTCCAAAATTTTATCAGATATTTTAATTTGTTTGGAAGAAGATGGACAATTCAATATTTTATTAGAAATCTCAATATTGTTATTTAAACTATCTTCTATATATGCTTCTGCTACGGAGGCAGATTTCCAGCCACCGTGACATTTTATGGATGTAATGTTGCCCCCTGCATTGGCCAGAAGAGTTACAGAGCTTCTCCTGAAACAGTGACCTGTGTAGCTCTTATAAATGCCTTTTCCAAGCCATTTTGCAATCAAGCTGGGAATTTCTCCTATTTTATTTATCCCCACATGTTGGTTAATACATTTAATAAATTATACAAATATAAATTGTAACAAAAATAATCTGTTACTTTTTGTATGAGGCGGCCGTAGTGCTCTATACTTGCGGTATATCTCAATATAATCAGAATTTGAAACAGTAAACGTTCTTGCGCAATAGGTCTTCGTATCAGGTATTTTAACAATCAATATAGATCCAGCATCTTCAATGGCATCAATAGTAGTTATATGTAATAATTCTTCACGGCGACAAGCACCGCTGATACCCAAAATTAGGAGAACCTACAAATAAAAAATATTAAATTACTACTAATCTTACAAAATTATGATTATATCTGTACCTTATAACGTAAATTTGTTTCGTTATCAACATCTTGAATAAATTTATTGATATCATCCCTTGATAAAACTTTAGATTTCTTTCCTCGGTATCCGACGCTTTTGTTCTTAATGAGCGGGATCAATTTTGAAAACTTCCTTATATCAATAACTTTTAATTAATTTTCCTTAACATTCAATGTACTTTTCAACATTGAGTAGACACTCCATAACGTAAGAGGTTTTAGAATTTTTGATTTTTCCTCAAAATAGCATATAAGCACATTTTCAGAAACCTTTTTTACATGTTTCTTGTCGCTTATATAAATAGCTATTCTTCTTATAATTATTATCAAAAGATATCATACAATTTAATAGGATAACTTTGTTCACGTCGCTCTAATATTTCCTCGCGAAATACTGAAAAATGAGCTGATGAATGGGACACCTTCAGAAGAGAGCAATATGTTCAGATTCAAGAGATAATAATGGCATGTTTTCATTACGTAGCTTAAACATTTTCAGCAACGTAAAAGCATATGCTGAGCATCAAGTTCTTCTATTCATCCCACACATCCTTAGAAGCAGTACATTTTTGCAAAATTTCATACTCTTATTGAGTATTCCTCAACACAGTAGCCATTGAGTACAGCTCTTAGATAGATGATAGTTAATGACTACCACCGGTCGACAAATTAGTAATTTTCAAGTTGATAAAATCCTAGTTAAGGCATATGAACGCTGTTCTACGTTGGATAAAGACGTTAAAATATTTCAACACTGTGGGAGTTATAACATTAACAGAAATATATTCATCGCGAAAGATTAGAATCCCTTTAATGTCCCAAACCAAAATAGATCAAACATTTGAGACTAATTCTGAGGATTCATAGATCAGGGTACTAATAAGCAGCTATAGAAACTTCCATCCATTCCATCGACGTTTTCCGCTACTCAGATTCTTGCCCCTTTTCCCCTAACCAAGCATATGAAATATTGTCAAGTACGCCATTTAAAGACAATGCCATAAGGCGGTCAAGGCTTATGGGATTTATCCCATTAAGAGAAACTATTCAGTGAAGAAGATTTTCACCATATATCTAAGTCACAGACCAAAATACAGAAATCAAAAATGACTGGTCTGATGAAATGGATGATTCTGAAGATTAATTTACTCTCTCATTCTATTTCATTAATAGCTCATTTCCTAAGAAAAAACAGAGATCGGGTACTCCTGAGCGGTAGCTATCTTTAGCAACAGTCCTATCCCAAGTTTTAGGTATTGTATCTGCAAACGGAGCATACCACCAACGCAGGTGTCGTAGAGTATTCGGAGAAAGTGCTCTGCAAACGGAGCATACCACCAGAGCAGGTGTAGTAGAGTATTCGGAGAAAATGCTCTGTAAACGGAGCATACCACCAACGCAGGTGTCGTAGAGTATTCGGAGAAAGTGCTCTGCAAACGGAGCATACCACCAAAGCAGGTGTCGTAGAGTATTCGTAGAAAGTGCTCTGCAAACGGAGCATACCACCAAAGCAGGTGTCGTAGAGTATGTTACTCGGAGATGAATGGGTGGTGACAAACAGACGAAATATGATGACAGACAAATTGGCGACAGACCTGTTTGCCAATAAAATAAGTAAAATACCTAATTGTATTTATTTTATTGGCAAATAGTAGCCCTTTCCCTATTAAATCTTCTTTATTGGAAAACAGAAGAGAAGAAAAGGGGAAAAGTCAGAAATATTATCAAGTAGGCAATTTGAGGAAGAACGGGAAGAAAAGCTTCGACTACGGAAAGAACAACTACGAAAACATCGAAGAGGCAAATGAAACTACTTCCTGTGTCATACTTTAGTATTCCGAAGACGAAGGTGGTTGCAAAATTTCCAATCGAGTTCTTGGTGAGATAATCCAGAACCTGACTTTTGAGTTTTCCTAATGGATTTTTCTATTGAACCCCGGGACGTCGCTTCTCTCTTTAGACAACAATCTAGCAACCATCCTAACAGATAATTAAGTGTTATTTTTGTCAACACATCATTGCGATCGGCTAAATCTCTCTGTAACCCCAAGAGTTTCCCTCCTATTTTCAAGATAATAGTGTCTTTTGTGACTCCCCAACGTAACAGATCTCGTCTGTTAGACTGTCCTACATGTTGGCCAGCCAACAATTTCTTAGGATCTCCAATCAATCCTCCATTTACAAAACCGAATTTTACGCTGATCGGAAACTGTTGGAAGGTTTCTTTATTCCTCTGATTACGTGGCTTCAGTTGTGTTTGATTCACTTACCCCATATGTATTTGTCGCCATCGTTCTACGTATTATACAATCTCATTCTGATACTCGTATATAGAACATTGCTTTGGAATGGTAAAGTTTTACTATTCCAAAGAAAATACTCAATATAAGGTTCTGTGAAAGATTCAAATCGTTCGGGAATCTTCGACTCTAGTCGCCTATTAGTATAGACATTTCTTAGAGGATATAATTTCTATTCTTTTTGTTATTCATATACATATAACTACAATTATTTCAAACCGTCAAGAATAAATTTTTTGGACAATAATGATATTTAGAAAGTTTGCCCCTGTATGTGTATGGTTTATAGATAGATAGCCCCTGTATCGATACATTTTGCCCATAGATTAATATGATCACTCATCATCGTTTATTTCATCATCAAATGTGTTGCTCGTACGAGACATTTCGCGTACAAAAGTCCCTTCTGTGGAAATCCAGAAGTCTGTGAGCTGATATTGATTCTAATTAATTAAGAGTGGTTCTCTCTCTTGGGGTGTCCGCAGAGTACTGTAGATATATACTATTCGACAGTGTTTAATAGAGTTGTACGTATAAATTCTACTCGATTACATTCATCGCATTTGCTCCTATACAATTTAAACGAATAACATATCTTTTATATGGCATCTGCTGATTATATACACTAGCGGACAAAATTAACGCAACTCAAGAAATTGTACACAACTTTGGAATATATTATTTTTTGAACCCGTCGCCTAATTTAGATCATCTTTTTTTTAATTGTAGGACTTTTGTAGTGAATTCGCTGAACTTTTTAAATGTGTTGTTTAATCAAAAAATTACATACATACAGGCTATACCAATGACGATAGTTTTTTTCTCAAACATTGAAACACTCTATGCGACATATCAGACACAAATAATGTAAACCATAATTGATTATTGCATAGCCTAATGCTTTCTTAACATTTCCTTGTTTTATTCGCTTTCATATCTACATTTTTAATGAAAATAGAGAGATTTTAAAAACATCATGTTTGGAAGCCTTCTAATTAAAAAAAGAATTAAGCAGGCCAGAAAACTAGCACCGGATATAAAGTTGGATTTTACGGTTTTATTTTAAATTAACGCATTGACATCTAAAATAGCAACTTGAATTTAAAGAAAGAAAAAAAACAAAAACAAACAAATTAATGTTATTAACAAAAAACTAGTAACAAGTATTTCCGCCCCTACTTCTCACTACAGCTTTACGTCGTCGCTACATTTTCCTCCTGGTCCAAAGCGTTCCACAATTGGATTAGTGCCTCTTGTACTTCTCCAAGGGTCATAGGGGGTGGTCGTGTTTTTCTCAACTGCCTACCGAGTACATCCCATATATGCTCCTCAATAGGATTGATATCAGGACTACGTGCTGGCCAATTTAGTGTCTCAACACCTACTTCCTCGAGATACTCATCGACAACATGAGCAACATGAGGTCTTGCATTGTCTTGCATTAACAAGAAATTGTCACCGATGTAAGGTGCGAATGGGACAACATGTTCCGATAAAATCTCTCTAATGTACCTTTCGCTATTTAGTGCACCTCCATGTACTGGTAACAATTCTGTACGTGTATTTAATGAAATTCCTCCCCATACCATCACGTAACCTCCATTGAAGAGAGTGGTTTGACGTATGTTACATTATGCGTAACGTTCATTTGGCTTTCTTATAACTCTTTGTCGACGATCAGAACTGTAGATGCAAAACCTAGATTCATCAGTAAATAGCACTCTTCCCCAGTCTTCAATATTCCACTCTAAATGCTCCCTAGCAAATTGTAACCTAGCTCTTCTGTGCTCTGCATTAAGAGTGGGTCCTTTGCTGGAATTCGTATATGAAGATTACTTTCTTTGCGTCTTTGCACCTTCAACTCATGGACACTTCAACATCATGGACAGTACTTAGCTGTGCCTGAAGGTTTGTGCTGGTAATAAATCGTTCTCGCAGAGCGCGAACTCTAATAAAATGATCTTGAATCGCTGTCGTAACACGAGGTCTTCCTTGCCCTCGCCGCCTGTCGTAACTCTGTGTTTCTTGAAACCGCTGTACGACTCTTGATATGGTTGAAACAGAAACTCCTAGTCTATCAGCTACTACCCGCATACTCAACCCTTCATTTATTAATGTCACTGCTTTAACACAATCATCATGGTTCAGATTTCTTCTACCTTGTTCCATATTCAAAACATAAATTCTGTATATCAACGTTTTGACAACTTATTAATTTTCATTGTTTTTACTCTGAGCTTACTTTTAATTTTCCACCAAATTTTTTTGGTAAACTTGAAAAAAAGCCAATGCTTTGATAAACTTGAAAACATGATTATTTTAAAATCTCTATATTTCCATTAAAAATGGAGATATCAAAGCGAATAAAAAAAGGAAATGTTAAGAAAGCATTAAGATATGCAATAATCAATTATGGTTTACAGCATTTGTGTCTTATACTTGGTGTACAGTATATGTCCCTTAGAGTGTTTCAATGTTTGAGAAAAAAACTATCGTCATTGGTACAGCCTGTATGTATGTAATTTTTTGATTAAACAACAAATTTAAATAGTTCAGCGAATTCACTACAAAATTTCCTACGATTTTAAAAAAGATGATCTAAATTAGGCGACGGGTTCAAAAATAATGTATTAAAAAGTTGGGCAAATTTTTTTGAGTTGCGTTAATTTTGTCCGCCAGTGTATTTCAGAAACTAAGCTCATACAAGAATTGAAGCTTTAGGTTTATAGGAAAGTAGAGGAACAACATGTATGCGTATCCTCTTTGATAATTAATTCACTGCATTAATTCAAATGTGTAGCGTTTGCCCTTTGGGTAAAGTTTATAATATATAATATTAGGTATGCCAAAAACGCAAATTTTAATTATTTCTAATTATCCTTTTAACAAGCGTAAAGTTAAGTGCATGAAACACTCGCTTATTCGTTTATTACACCAGGATTTTTCATGCTTTCTCAATTATTGCGTCGCCCTTTGATCAGTAAGTAATGCGAAAGATTATTTTTCTTGGGAGTTGGCGTCAATTTGAATTTAAGGATTTCTCTTCGATGAAACGGAAAAGGAGATATTGCATCCTCGGCATTAATTGACTAAACCGATAAAAATCACATTCTTGTGCATGTAATGATGATCTTCTAATACAAAATTTTAATCTGGGACCGAGGGTACGTTTACTTGACGCCATTAAAGTTAATTGTTGTAGAGTTTTTGAATTGCTGCAGATGTTTCATTGTTGAATTTACTATAGTGATCGGAAAATAATACGATTTCTGGAATTTCCAGAAATATACTTCGTATTGATGCCAACAAGTATGACTTAAGTAAACAACATAACAAGTAGGGAGTAAATAAACATAAGAGTAAATAACATAACAAGTAGGATTAATTTAGATAGGAAAAAATATCTTATTGATCAGGATATTCACCAAAACTACAGAAAATGCTATCTTATGGATATACTTAAAACGGAACTTCATATAGAGAACACGGAGCTTCTAATTAATATTCTTAAGTATAATATCAATTCAAATAACAAAAGATAATCTCATACATGTACGTACATTATAAGGACATCCACTTGCGTTCTACAAAAGTACATCATTTAGATAGGAAACAAATATTATCTATGGAGGTCCTTGATCAGGATACCTTCTAAAACTATAGAAACTGTTATTTTATGGATAATGGATATACTTAAATTGGATCTCCATTTAGGGAACAAAATAGAGTTCTAATGGATATGCAAAAGTATAATATCAATTTAAATAACAAGAGGGAATATCGTATGCATGTCCCTAATCTGTATATCCACTAAAAATTCAAAGAAGATTACCCTATGGCTATGTCTAAACTAGATGGATATCCATCTAGAGGATAAAAGAGATAAAAATTGATGAGTTATATACTGAACGGCCTATGGATATGCAAGTAAGTCAATGGACCTCCGGGTTAAAAATGGATAGCTATATGGAATATGAATTAATCACTTTGCATTTCAAATTACACATCAAAGACTTAAACACGGATTAACTTCTAACGTCAGCTTTCTATTACAAAACTCAATCATGGAACGGGGAAGTCAGGCAATTTCGCCCAAATATCTGCCATGTGAAAGGGTCTAATCAAATTAAATTACTTTGCTCAGAATCCATTTCACTGCGCTTAAACGGCGCGCTTTGTTAAAATTTTTCTTTAAACCCAAAAGTCGTTTGTAAAGCTCAATTACTTTCATTAAAGGGAGGCAATTGACTCTGACATATCCCAGCGGTAAAATACCCCAGCTTGTATTTAAAAGTTTATATATTAAACATTTAATCTCATCGTTAATGTAACAGTTAAATATATTGTACCACATTGTCATTATAAATAGTGTCCATCAGCACGTGAATTATATTTTATATAATAACTGCAAATTACCGATGTGAAAATAGCAGCCAGAGATAGCACCCTAAGCTGTGGAAACACTCATAGCCGTCGTTCCTCAGGGGGTTCACTACAGAAATGTGTTCATTCAGGAAATGTTTCAACAATCATTTAAAATTAGTATGTACAATCGAGATTCAAAGATACCTAGGAAGCTGTAAAGGGTCGTAGTATTTTAATTTTCAAGCCGGAAAAGGATCCGGAATAATTTAAAACATTTTATAACACCTCCCTATTATTTTAGTTTTACCTTAACAAATGGCCTCTCATCCAGGAGTTGTTTACTTATTGTTTTTTTATTGTGCCTATCGTTTTATTTGCCTATGGCTCAGATTTTTCCGGAGGTCGTAAATTTAAGATTTTATCGCTCAGAGTGGTCTGTAAATTTAAGTCAGCGATGAGGGGGGATAGTTCGATAATTGGATTCATGGAAAATTACTTTCATATCCTCGATCACTTACATTAATGTGTTTCCCTAAGCACCTACTTGATTAGAAAATCAATATAGGTACCTACCTAGTCGAGTGCCTATTCCACGCCGTCTCCACCAAATTTATTAGGGAGTTTCTTCAGCCAAACGAAGGCAAGGAGAATAATATGATATTTTATAGGATTGTTCGTTCACGTATTATACACCTATACACCTATACACCATTTTTTTAATCTCATATACGTCGTCTGGGAGGAAATTGATCTCAAATTTGAGTCTTTTTACATGGAGTCTTATCAGAGTTCACTTAGAAAATTCAGTTTATTCGATGGAAGTGGCAAAAAAAAATAGAGACGTATAGACGAAAAAGATCAAAGTCATTTCCTGCGTATTTCGAATAAAACGAATCAATATCCTTAAATATTTGCAAAGGAATATTATCAGACCAGTACACATTAGACAATTTATTTTTTAAGTTAACATTTACAATATTAATAATCTTGCATCAGTAAAACAATAGTGTGGAAAAAATATCCAATTTTGTATCAAACTTGACACTACCCGTAAAGAAACAGCAATATGTGTCTGAAATTTTAGCGAAAATGCTTCAGTGTGCCGCCACCCTCAGAATTTAATAAGAATCTTAGGTAAAGTAATATCCGGCGCTGAAGAAGTTTCATAATATGCCTATTTTATCATAAGCATAGTAAAACCCGTGTACTGTGCTTTCTAGCAACATGGAATCTGGCAATTAAATCAGTTGTTCATTAAATTTCATTCGCTCGCTCAAAAGGCCGCACGCGAGGCTTTTGTGATTTATTTTAGTACGTAGCTACGTGACATGTGTAATTAGGTCGGCTAAATCAATTTTATTTTTCAACAGAAGCCTGCAGACAGGTCATTGGTTTACTTTTAATTTATTGAGATATAATTATTTAAACGCCATGATATGTAGAGTGTGGTGCATGTATAATATAATACTGAATTACTCTCCAATTTTATTGAATGATCTATTTTTGCACTTCATGGTGATTCACAGCCCGACAAACACTTTTATGCGGGCGATATTTTACCAAACATATCCAAAATCAGTTCTTACTTTTCTGGCACCAATACAATATGATACTAGTATGCTTTCTTTGCAGTGTCTTATGATGTCCTCAAATTAATATTTCAATGGCAAATAGCTATTACCAAAATTGGCTGTCACTATTCTCTTTTACCAAGAAGGTTGTAATCAAGCATTCGTATACATGTAGTATCATTGGAACAGATTATACACGCAGGCCAAGACTGATCTATTAACCCAGCTTGATTGGTTTTTGCCAATCACTATTACTTTTATTGTTCTTTAGTAGCCCATTTAGAATTATATGATAGGTCTTCATCCACTCCTTCCAAATACTTATCTGAATCAGCTTCAGCCACAGTTGTTACTGCAGTTGTCACTGTTGAAGCCTTAGTAGCTGTCCCACCTGGTATCCTAGAGATTATTTCGTTGGTTCTTCTGTAATGTTCATTGCAGCTACTGTAGGTCGGTTGATCTGTTAGTTCTTCCGTTGTTCCTATCATCTGTCTGCATTTTCTGTACGTTGATATACTTTTCCTATTAATCAAAATACTGTTAGCAGTTAGGTATAAAATTCGTCAAAAATAAGTCATATTTGTATAAAAAATCGTATAAGGAGCATTGGATTATTGCCTCGTTCTAAGTAAAAACGCAGGGCAAGTACGGCAGGGTCGGGCTTGGTTTTTCCGAGGAGTGTAAGTATAGTAGCAACCACAAGGTAAATTAACTATTTCGTGCTTCGTATTGCCCGCAGAGTTTCACTGTTAACGAGACTCTTGTAATAGTTTATAGTAAACAATGTTTCGATCGTGGGAAAATATTTCTACTGTTTCGAGGCCACTGGAAAATAATTATTGTTACAATGTGGGACCTAATATTGAAAATGAACCTGCTATGAATTTGTTAGAACCCCTGGTTGAATCCGATGATTCAGATTTAAGCGAGGATTTAGAAGAAGGAACTGGACTACCAAGCAAAACAAATGTATGTGTGTAACATTTAAATACATTTGTAAAATAAAACAACTTAAAACAAGATCCTGCGCACATAGGAGATAGCAAATCTACAGTGCTGAGAAAAGTGTCAAAGCCAACGGAGATTCTTTATAGTACTTTATGTCAGCTTATAAAGAAAGGAAGAAATCTGACGAATATCCAGAGATTTAGACTTTACCACAAGCAAACTTTTAAGAAATTTAATTTACCAAAAACATAAAAACAATGGTTCCGACCATATAAATAATTTTAAAGAAACTTACAGAGCTTCAAACACCTTCCAGCGATGCGCGACTTACTGTTCAGTGTTTTTGGTGTAAGCTAAAAGCTAAATTTATCGGTCAAACCTACGATTGCGCCAGTGTTATGTCGGGACAACTTAACGGTATTCAAAAATTGGTGAGAGATTCTGAATAATTAACGATGTTTATCCATTGTTTTACTCATCGTCTCAATTTAGTTTTGCATCAAAGCTGCAAATATTACGTCAGTAAATATTTTTTTCTATACTTTTTAATAAATAGTAAATACTTTTAGTAAATACTTTTTTCCATTCAAGGAATTTCAGCTTATTTTCACCAATCGTCCAAAAGGTCATATTTTTTTAATAAAGTTTTTGGAAAACGTATACTCACAAATAGTGAGGTCAGATGGAACTCGAATGCAAAAATATTATCTGTGGTATCAGTTATCTATGTCTTTCAGGAAATAATTAATTGTCCAGAATCAAATACAAAATCAGTCGTTTAGACTGATAGATATAGACCTAGAGAGCGTTTTCAATTATATATTTCAACCAACGGAACTTTTATATGACATATCGCAGAAGAAAAACAATGTCCAATTGTGTGCCAACTCAGTATCTAGATGTATTACAGTTTTGAAGAGCTGGAGAAATGATCTTACGTTTTCCAAACATATCAATTTTGCTGTTACTGAAACGAAATCTCAGCCCGAATTAAATCGTAGCGAACTTGGTAATGAATCTGATAAAGGTGATGAATCATTTCGGTCATAGCTCAAGCTAAGTTTAGAAGATTTAGAAGATTTTTTTGAAATATTGGACAATATTATTACTATTTAAATATCTACGATAGTTGGACGCTACAAAAAAAATACAGAATATGGTTTCAAATTTCCACAGAAAGCACTTGACTCATTAATCGATACATATGGATTAATTTTCAATAAAACTCCAGCTCATCGGGACAATTTTGACAATAAAAGTTTGGTAGAACTGATCAAAAAAACGCGCATGATAACGAAACACGAAATACTTCCCAAAAACTGTAAATTATTTTGTTTGCTTGCTAAAATCCATGCAACTAGCGCTTCAGTGAAAATAACCGTCTACACTAAAACGTATTAAAACATCTCTGCGAAAGGTAATGACACAAAATCGGCTTTCGTCATTGTCTATCGTATCAATCCAAAAAGACATTCTTGTAAAATACAAGACACAGGGGATACATTTTATGAACGAGTAATTGACAAATTTGCACGAAGCAAAGAGAGAAGAATTAGGTTGCTGTACAAATAACAAAACAGGTTAGTTCATGGTTTTATATAATTATTCTGATATCTAGTTTTTAATAAATATTAAGTACATTCTTGACAAAAATTTAGGCGTGGCTCCAAAAATTTTTCCCCTGGGTCGCCTTCCCCCAAAACTAGACGCTAGTCAGTTGGGCCTACCTTACCCCACGGCTCGTGGGGTATTCGTGGTACCTTCGACCAGCTGTTATTTGGAATTAGTACTGACGGTATGAATAATTATATCTGGCGGATGTTATACGTGGCATCATATGTATGGGATTGCATTGTATTCTACGTTGTATTGTTAGATAAATGGCAAACAGAGTTTGCAAAGAAGAACCCAAACAGTTTGAAAAGCTTATCCATTTGTATGACCAACAAATTTTTTGTCCCAAAAAATATTTAGGTTTTGTTAAGATTAACATTTGAGGTAAATTATTATCTCCAGGGTTTACACCGACTTAGCCAATTTGGCCAAAGCAGCGTAATAATTGAATCCGAATTTGATATTATAAGGAGAATTCATCAATGCTAAACTTCTTTACAGGCTCCGCCTCCTCCGCCACCATCCCAGTCGAGCGCTGCCGGAGACTTATCCCTCAACCTCCGACCAAGCTCCAAGACGACGAGCGCCCCCAGTTCCCCAGCCAAGTCTCGTGAGAGCCTCCTCCAAAGAGTGCAGTCGCTCACGGGACAGGCACGTGACCAAGGCGCCTCGATTTTGGGCGCAGCCGTGTCCAGCGCCTCCAGAGTGACCTCCACGGTAAGTAGATCACCCCCATACAAGATCTTCGCTGACACATTTTGAATGAATATTATACTTGGCATTTTCCTTTGGTATTAGGTAACAGGCAGATACATGACTCTCTTGGTGATTGATGATCAGAATACGGACTGGAGTAAGTACTTTAGAGGCAGGAAGATCGGGGACTATGATATCAGGGTAGAGCAAGCGGAGTTCAAGGAGATTACGGTCACGGCAAATGCGGAAGGGGCTAATGTATCCATGGCGGTGTTTCGAGGGGGCACCAGGGTTGGAAGGTCATTCAGGCCGGATTTCTTATTGGTAAGCAACTTTATTATCTGTTTCAGTGGGTATAGGGATTTGGATTAATGAAGATTTCCCAGCCGCAATGTGTTAAACAGTGTTTTTTTGCGAAATATAATGCATAGGTCGTACTTTTCCTTCTGAAGCATTTCTGACGAAGTCGTCTGCATGTACGATAACACGTCTTATATTAAACGTTTAATTTACGTTTTAGGAATGACGTGCGGTGGAAATACCGGAGGAAATAGCTCCCATGTAGACAAGTAGTTGAGTAGAGAAAGAATGAATTCACATTTATACCAAGAAAAAAATTATGCATGTAAAAACTCTCTCCTGCACTACTAAGGTGAAAATAAGAAAATCAAAGATGGCTATCGAGCACGATTTAGTGACGTACTGGAATACTAGGAATCGGAAACCCCCGCCAGAACGTGTTTTCTTGAAATGAGGTGAACATTAGAATATTTTGAAAAAATTGGAATTTAGGTAAAATACTAGGAATTACAATTTATTTTAAATGCAAATGGAACTGCTTTCTATCAGAATTCGTATCAGCTTTGATCGGGTTCCCATCAGATATGATCTGATTTCTATCAGAGTTGGTATCAGCTTGAACTGGTACCTATCTGCTTTGATCTTTCCAACAACTTTAAATTGGTGTGTCAGCAGACCTGATACCAACTTTCATCTGGTTTCCAGCAGCCTGTTTATGTATTCTGTATTATAGACATGTTATAGCATTTCTAATAATCATTCATCTTCCTGGTGTCAATTCTATAATGCCACTAGCATATGTCTACAGGTCTCGACTTGCAAAGGATTCCTCTGCCGTCTTTAATTATCATAATTCCCAGAAAGCTCGGATTCTAACCAGTTTGTTGTATCTAAATCAGACGACCGGACGTGGTAGCGGGGATCCGGTTGTCTGCATTTAAAATAAATCTTAATTCCTAGCATTTTACCTGCATTTTACCTAAATTTAATTTTTTTCATAATATTTTCATGGTCACCTTATTTCCAGGAAACTCGGAATGTCCGAATTCTAGTATTCTATTACGTCATATGACTTTAGATTAATTTACAAGCCACGTGTTAGGGCAGCATGGTTTGGCTTCTGGCTTCTTCATCTCCTAACTTTAAGAGGTTATCTACGGCAGTCATCTTGATTTTACGATTTTTGCGTTAGTAGGTATGGAGAGAGATTTTATATGGGGATTCTCTTTGGTAAAAATGTGAGTTCATTCTGTCTCTACTTAACTACTTAGACACTGGGGTATCTCAACAAATAAATAATATACGCAGCGATACCCGAGTTACCATCGGGTAACATGCTTTTACACCGTGTGGGCCGAAAAAAGTTTCTGTTTATCTTTGACATTTTTTTGTTTCTCTCATGATTTCAATTATCTCAGTGTCAACGATGAACCGATGGAATAGTCTTCAACGACTAAATATCCAGATAGCCGAAATAACAAAATTAAGGATGGTCGATGAACTTGAATATATGCTTTTTCTTGAACTTTTACATTTCAATTGGAAATCGTTCAGAGAACTGAACTAATAGCAGAATTAGATAGAATGAACTCTCTAGTTCAAAACTAAACCGATTTAATTCGCCCATTTGGAGATAGGTATATCGATTTTAAAAAAGGTCTACAAGGCGTTTTTTAAATAACACAAAAGCCAAACTTTCATATTTTCTTTTTCGTCTTTAAAATCGTAACCAAAATATATACACATTTTGATTACGATTCCGTGAACCTCGACGGTGACAAAACGCTAACGCTGTATTTTACAAAACCACTGCTGTTTATTAAAACACGTTTTGGCTACCAGAATTATTTTATTATTAAAATATATTTGTACATTTTGATAACAATAAATTATAATAAGGTACAAAAATAAGCCTACAACTACAAGACATGTACAATAATATAAAAAACAAATATATATATATATATATATATATATATATATATATATATATATATATATATATATATATATATATATATATATATATATATATATATATATATATATATATATATATATATATATATATATATATATATATATATATATATATATATATATATATATATATATATATATATATATATATATATATATATATATATATATATATATATATATATATATATATATATATATATATATATATATATATATATATATATATACATATATATATATATATATATATTATATATATATATATATATATATATATATATATATATATATATATATATATATATATATATATATATATATATAACAAAACACAAATTTTCACGAAAAGTAAACTACCTGCTACTAAGTACATACAAATATTATACTACTAACTAGCTTTAGTAGCTTTGCTACATTCATTAAAAATATTATCGATGTAATTATCTTAATTTTCAGGTGAGGCAAAACCTGAAAGATGCTGGAGAGGATCACAAAAAATTACTGCTGGCATTGAAATTCGGCGGAGTTCCCAGTATAAACAATCTGAATTCCCTTTACAATTTCCAGGTAAACTCTAAATTATTTCTAATACATTCATTTACGTACTTAGAATTCAATAAAAATTGTTTACTTTTAGATATTTAATACGTAGCATGTCTTAAAACTATTAAAATTATATACAGCGTGTTAGATAAACACAGGAAGATTTCACAGGATCAACGTGTTACAAATATTACCATGGCGAAAAAATTATAAAGGCTAAAATTATAAAATAAATAACAAATACAACACTTAATAATAAGAAAATACTGATTTTTAAAATAATTTATTAGGCTATATTTTATGGTCTACTTAATATATGTACTGTCTAGTCCATACAAAAAACAGGCAGCACGATCTGCAAAAGACTCACTAGTGCAGATGCATCGTGCCCATGTGATAAATGTTGATTAGTTTAAAGCTGTGTATTTACAACTCCCTGTTATGTACCTATATGTGCATGTTGGAAGGATACATGGGTTTCATATTAAATCGTTTTCCTGACGTAAGGATATTGTTTTGCATTCTTCAACATAACTGCACAGAAGAGCCACAAAATAATCTGCGTGAAATTTGATGAAAGCAATGTTATTTTAAACATGTATTTTGCTGAAAAATTTCTGTATCTTACTTATACGAGAGTAAGTTCCTTGTATATAATTCTGCTAAATGACGCGATAGTATAAAGCCTTATAAATTTAATTTAAAAATCTCTCGCACAGGACAAACCCTGGGTTTTCGGCCATCTTATTCAGCTTCAGAGGCGGCTTGGTAAGGAGAGTTTTCCACTAATCGACCAGACATTTTACCCGGATCATCAGGAAATGGTACGTTTTTGAACAGATCTTTATAAATTACGCGTTATGCCAAAATTATTTTAAAATTTTGCACTTGTATCCATTACCAATTGAGTGTGCTGCAGAGTTGAAGCTAGACTGAGTTTCGTGCTCACCCACCATCAGTAAGCTAAAGCATGAAATAGTGTAGGTTTTCAGTGTCCCATCTTTGTTTCCATAAAATTCGATAATTTCATTACGTCTGATCTGATGGCGAGTACATAACTAATTAACAATAAATATAAATATATATTTACAACAAAAAGCATTCATTCAGTGCCATGATTCGTGCAGAGGTTGAGACGAGTTACGCAATGGCATCCTATACATATAAGCCCCTCTACTTGTGACTTGCGATTGGAG
The DNA here is from genome assembly GCA_964058915.1 of Tetropium fuscum. NCBI lineage: Eukaryota > Metazoa > Arthropoda > Insecta > Coleoptera > Cerambycidae > Tetropium > Tetropium fuscum. The sequence goes on from CAXKVY010002624.1 coordinate 17,454, forward strand.
TTGCTGGCTTCTCCATTCCTTCGTACATTGTGTTAGCGCCTTATTCCTGGTCCACATGCAGGAACCGTTCGCCTGCTTTAAGCAGACTCCCTGCAAATTAAAGGAAATTATAAAAACAGGAAGAATACGTGATGGAAAGATCCATTCAATCTCCTCAGGTATTCATTTTTACTTGTCACTATTTAAATTAATCAGCGCAATGCGCTACTTTCACAAATTTCAGAGGAAATTGAAAATGGAATTCCTGACAGACGTTTTTAATTTAAATTTACAATTACCCGCCGCAAAATATTTTCTGGTCTTAGATAAAACACAGTGTGGATAATAGTAGGCTGTAATTTAAGCCCCTACCAATCACACCATTCCATTAGTGAGAACATGCAACAGGTGGTTGTAATGCTTCTTAGTATATTTTACGTATCATGACGTCCATTGCACGTTTGGCTTTAACTGTCAATAACTTAAATGTCAATAGACAAGAGTGTCAAGAGAGTATTTTAAGAGTTGCGAGGTCTTACATGTCTTATTAATGAATTATTAAGTAAGTTACTAAATATTAAATTTTGAGAAAATATCCTCAGTTCTTGGGGAAAAAATTCAGAGCTAAAAACCATTAAAATACAACGCCAAATGTGAATAGCGGGCGGAGTATAGTGTCTAATTTGTCGATTGAAAACAGCCATGCTCGTTGGCACTGCAGTCCATAGAGTACTTATAGAGACCCGGGACTTTGGCTTTCCAAGCCAATTCAACTGAATTCAAAGGATTTATTTAATAATTAAAGAATATTTTGGATGTCGTCCAAGGACAATACCATCCCCGGAACCATACAGACATCCACGCGCAAGTAGCGACGTGGCAATTGAAGGGCTGGGTAGCGGAGTGGCTCCGGGACGATAACGAAAATTAAAAAGGGAAGTATTTAGCAGCTCCTTGTGCTAAGGGGCGTATTATCTGCCATTGGTCCTGTTGATAATCCAATGAATGGACTTCGAAAAAGTGAAAAATTAGAAGTTGAATAATCATAAGTTGCTGTCGTGTCACTATTCGAGACTTCTTGGTTTTCTTGGGGAAAAATATTTCCAAGCCAATGCTCTTTCAACTAAGCTACCGTGCCGCCACGCTCTCACTCTACTATGCGGGGTCCGTTCTTACAAAATTACCCCGTAAATTGTCTACAATGTAAAATTGCAAACAAAATTGTGGGTCCGCCACTGGGTAAATGATTAATAAGATAATTTATTAGTACAATAATAGGCTACTTATCCCTAATATGCCACAGCTGAAGAGTCGGCTGTGAATAGGCAACCAAGAATACCCCTTCGCCGATACTGTTATTACTGGTTGCATACTTGTTACGTGGTGTTACTGTTTTTACCTATGTTATCAGAGCAGATGAGCAGGTAAAGACAGACTGGCAACAATGGCAACTGGTACGAACCAATTGCGTTATTTTGCCACCTTCTATATTCTGCTACAGGGTTAACTAACTTCTAACCATAAAATAGAGCCTGTCAAGGTCAGTCTTATAGAATATTCTTTCAATTTAATATGCAATCTTACACGAGTAGGTAGCGCATCGTTCATTAACATACTATAAGTCTTGCATATGTGGCCTTGATATAAAAACAAGAACTGTCAGTTCCAGTTTCTTTTTCAAGGTGTCCTTATCGTTAGCCGCGCCTGCGTGGATCATCCCTGTATGTGCAGCTTTATGATTATGATTGACCATTAGTTAGGTTAGGAAAATCTGGGCGCGAAATTTTGAAATGGGTTCGCAAACACGTTTAGTGAAATCTGGAACTGTTATTAAATAAGTTTATCCAAAGCCCCATAGTACCTCTTAAGTTTAAATTTTTTTCTTGTTGCTTTAATGATAATGGTTTTCCTCCTTATTAAAATATATTTTTATATAAATTTTACAATCCTGTATAATAACTATCACAACTGAACACTGAACCAGTGGATCAAGCAACAACATGTTTTTTTATGCGAATATCGCCTTCAAAAATTGGTAATATCTTTATTCTTATATTCTTTAATTAATTTTTAAACTCTCTCAGTCAATTAAAATATCGGAAATCATTTATACAACTTATTTCACTAATAGACTTTCTATCACGTCTTCAGACGCTCTTAAATTAAAGTCCCCAAAGACAACTATACATTTGTACAATTTTTAAAATAGGAACCCGCGCCAATCTGAGATCCTAACCTAACTAATATGGTCAATTACGAATCCATGGTCTATGTTATTTTTTTACATTATTTTTAAAGTTTTTTTACATTATGTTGAGTATTCTCTACACCTTCAATCAACGTTGGGACTAAATAAAGTGTTTTTAGCAGTGATTTTACAACTCCTGATGTGAATTTCATCCCCTAAAAATCGCTGGAATCTCAACGATATTTAATATGAAAAAATGACAGCAAGAAATAGCAAATGCGGGCAACGAGATTAAGAGCAAGCTCAGTTCTGGGTCAGACAATATACCTTCATTAATTCTGAAAGACTATAGTATACGTGTATTTGTTACTCCGCTTTGATTTATATTTACATTAGCTGTAAAACGTGAGACCTTTCCAGATGAGTGGAAAACTTTAATTAGTAATTTCAGACCAATTTCTGTCTTGCCAAATTTTGCTAAATCACTTGAAATAATCTCACGTAAACGAATCTACCCACATGTTCATTATCAACTGTCACCTTTTCAGCCTGGTTTTTTAAAACGCTATGATTAATCTCCCGGAACTGGAAACTTGATAAATAACGGCTGCGTTTAAACACCAGCAATGGTAGAAATACTTGATCTAATTATATAGAAAATAATGTGACAAAATTCCTGTGGCATAACAATTTAAAAATATTCTTGTGAAACCGTCTGGTCCTCTTTGGGGGGACCTTATGCCATGTACACATATCTTTATTATCTGGTCAGTCGGCCGAACTTGTGACAAAATATAATTATGTCGTGTATCTGAAGAGATTGAGTAAGAAATTGAAAAAAATTGCAAAATCTGTGGGATCTGAACACTGCCATAGTAACCCCATATCATTATCTATGAGTAAACGTTATCGTAAAGTAGCTGAGGGCATCCTGCTAATCATTCCGCACGTATCCGCTTACTTAACTCTACTTCTGATGAATTCAACCGCGTATATTGCTATATCTAGTCCTAATTTTAATTTAAAAATAGAAGGCGGGATACATCTTACGGTTATATTTATCCATAAGTCATAACTGCGGTAGAATTTTTTTTGATAAACAGCATACTAAAATATTCCACAAAGTTAAATCAGATGTTGCCGAAAATAAATGTTTATACGCCTATTTATTACCTCTGGGCACTGACGATAGTTTCGGCAATAAAAACTAATATAAAAAATGTAAATATAGGCCTCAAGGTTGCCAACTGAAATTACTTAAGTGCTTGCAATAGGAGTATCAGTAATATCGTACATTCGACATATTTAACAAAAAATATCGCTACGATTATGATAAATTTTGAAAAACTCACCTCTTTTGTCTCGCAGTCACTATTCCAGTTGCAACTATCTGCTTGTCTGTAACACTTCCTATCTGGGCGCAGGTAGCAAGGTTTAATTTTGCAGTGACACCCGTGCTGGTACAGCTTCCTCAACCCCTTCTTCTGCCTTCTGGTCAAATGTTCCCAAGGTGTATACATGTTGCAAAATGTGATGTGGGCCTTGAGACTGTGGATCTTGCCTGAGAGAACGTACAACTTGCCTGGTTCCAAATCCACACCACACAAATTTGACTCCAAAGGCGTGATGAGACGTCCAGATTTTAGGGCTATGAGACCCTTCTCGGATACTTTGAATGGTTTCCTTACTCGCACCTTGTAGATCTTGGTGTCTTTGAGTATGCGTTCCCTCTTAACTCTGGCCAAAATCACTACAAAGAAAATAGGAGTTAAAAGCTGTCTCGCTAATAATAATATCAAGTAGCATCGGGCTTCCAAAACACTGTAACAGTTCTATATTTCTTTGAACTTATAATTTTATAGGGGTTTAGATATAACCGTTTATTTATGTCAGTACCAGTAACGCCATCTTCCAGTCTGTGGTTCGTGTATTTCATTCGATCAAATTCCGATAAAATACGAGCAATAATATCGCACAAACAATATAAATAACACAAAGGGTTTCGATATTAAAACGCGTCTTGTTACGGTCACTGACATAAGTTAGATATTTTATAGTAAATTGTAGGTATTTACTTCTTAAATAATATTCGTTTCATGAAAAGCGACTACGGGCTCTCTCTAACATTCGTAATTGGAACTGAGGGCATGTATACTACGGGTTTCTTTGCGGCATTTGATTTGTGTTATGGTATTTTGATTTTTTCTCATGGAACATTAATAACGGTTTCTTGGCGCACATTAGTGGTCTTATTTTGTTCTTTGATCTTTTGTTTCTAATGTTTTCTATGGCTAGCCGAGAAGGTTAAGTTAACAAATATATGGCAAGTGACCGGCTTCGAGACCTCGTGTTCGCCGTTGGGCGAGGCCACTCTCCTTTTCCGTTCTTGTTCGTGCATCGTGGCTGACGTTACTTATATTTCAAGTTCAAGTTCTTTCTTATAAAAATATATACGTTGTTATTTCCATATTAGTGGGATTCAATAAGAAAATCACTGTCATGTGTTGTTGTGGTTTGATAACCAGCACGTAATCGACTATGTCGGATTAAACAATTTGAAATTAAGATCTTGCATTGCGTTGATTCCTAGTGTTGGTTGAGGGACATATCGCTAGGACCTAGGCTACTCTCGAAGCCGCTTAACATCAATTATGGCTTTTACGTCAAGTGTAAGTTCACATCACCTTATGACCACTTCAAGCTACACCTATACCTAGATATCTAGCCACTTTACTTAGATACTGCCATTTACATTTGTACTTCCATGGTTGGAAACCTTCGTTGGAAGACATACATTACACGTACATTCGGATACTGGAGACACCCATCTCATTAGGAAACCTACTAACCAGTTTACATGAGCTTAGTTTAAGTATACCTCGAAAGGCCGCAGCTTCTTTTAATAATCTTTCGTATTGCCCATATCTAGTTATCTTAGGAAAACATTTATTGCCCACTTTAATCGCTGTTGAATATACTCTGGAGGCTTCGTGAGTAAGACGACGCTCTTGGTAAAATAGCAAAGTGAGGTGATACAATGCATTTTGTAAAGCCCCCAGTTAGGCTGGTATATATCGCTGACGCTAAGATTATTTTAAGTGTGCAAGTTTAACTCGTTGGGTGATGATTTTGACATTTTATGGACAGTTAATCTAATAAATTTATCGTTTAATAATGGAGAAGGGTTAATGTTTTTTTTTTTGATATAACTATAATAATATAGGCCATTATGGATGATCAGATAATTAAATTACACATTATGTAGGTACCCGTAGTACCCGATACATATCGATATGCGTCGCGATTTTTGTTAAAGGTTTTATATGAATCAACGCTCATTAATATTTGTGTCTATATATAGGCCAAGCTATAGATCTTCTTTAGGGCATTAAAAAATAATATGTAACCAACTATGCAGGGTTTTAAAATATAATACGTAGATGAAAACGTGTATAAATTAAACAGTCAATTGTTGTTTATAATAAAATAATTGAATACATAATTGTATTTACATATAAATATATGTAAATAACATATAATTGGTAAGAATAAGGTCTTGTATTATTATAATCACATAAGCATAAATATATGTTGTAAATAAGTGGCCTCGATTTATTTCTCACAAGTTATGTGTCTTGGTAGGTGAATTAGAGATTGATTAGAGATAATTCATGTTTCCTTCTTTTTATCAGAACTTTAAGAAATAGGTCGCGTCCAAATTTTATATTATTTCCAGTTGTACTAAAGCGATATACTACCTAACCCTCCCCCTAAAACTTTAGTGCGAAGTGCAGTGCTACATATCAAACGGTGGCTGATGCAGCATCCGACGCCGCTGGTCAATTGACCGGTTTTAAAAATTACAATTTTAATACTTTTTACTTTTTTTAAATTTAAATATTAACAGAGTAATTTTGCAAGAACATCAAAACAAGGATTCAAAACTCAGATATACTTAGTTCTGTGTTTTAATTTTCATTAACATGGGACTAAAACAAAAAAAATATTCCAAATAAATTTGACCATAATAATATAGTTAAAGCTTTATATATAAATTATTTTCTTGTTTTCCTAGGTGCCTATTTATTGAAAGTTAAATTATTTGAGTGTGTTATAAAATTTACGTTTTTTTAATTGAAGATTAATGAAGTTAGTACACTTTTCTGCACTTTATTAAATATTACAAGATCCTGTTGATGTTGGTTTTTAATAACTGTAAAGTTTTTAATCAATTTGTTTACAATCAATTCCATATAAGGAATGGATCAAGTAGGTACTTAAAACAATCGCCAATTTCATTAACAAAAATTTAAAACAACAGAGGTCCTACATTGGACCCCTGTGGAACACCTGAGATGACTCCTACTTCTCAAGAACACGTATTGTTTACACTAACAACTCGACTTGTTGTCCGCTTGTTAGATGTTGCTAAAAGTGAATTAAAAGGTGGTTATAAATCTATGTTGTAAAGTTATTGACTATTTAGGGACTATACGTATGTTTTGCTACGTATTCTATTTAAGCAAAATATACGAAGGTATATTTGTACAATATTTCTCAATGAAAATTGTACAATATTTCTCAATCGAAACTATATGAACTCAATCGATATGAACAGTATAAACATAATATTTAGATATTCTTCTGCTGCATTACCAAATGTCAAACAAAACATTTTTTCCTTCCTGACTTTGCAGTATGCACTATGCAGTTATATTGTTATAAGTCTAGCTTACAATGTGGGATCGTAACTCCTCTCATGTTAACCGAAAAAATATTCTCTGAATCATTTTTCGACAAATTTCATCAATTTTTCTAAATTGTTACAACTTTACAGTCCTAGTCCATATGGATGTTTTGGAAACAGGCATATTCTGATGATATGAATTGCCGTTAAATTAAGATCAACACTAATCTAAAGTTAGAAACCCTAAATTAGAAGTGTACCGTCGAGTGTACCGCATTTTTTTCGCCTTGTAGACACTGAAAAAAAATTATCTTACATCTCCCATTTTTCTGTTTCGTATTCATCATGGAATGTGTCATCACAATCGATACAAAAAAATATAGTTTGTGCCACTCATAAATAATTCTAAAGTATGACCTTGATTCTTTATCCTGGCGTCTTGTAAATGCTACACTATGCCATATTCATTTCATATTGGGTTTTTATTTTTTCATTTGTCCAAAAAGTCTTGCCATGGCTTTCCTCAATTCAGTTTGGTTTATTAAAATTAATATCGATTTATGTTGAAAAATATTACTTAGTTACGTCATATATTATGGAATGTAATGGTGGTCAATTTAGTCAATTACGTAAAGAATGAGTTACGGTATTTCTGAAAATATATTCAACGATTGATCGATATCGACCTTCTATCGAAAATGTGAATTACGTGACATAAATATGGCTGCCACCCTGGATCCTTTATGCTGTCAATTATAAAATTGTAATAGCAAAATTGTAAATTTAAATCTATTCCTATTATAATCTGTCTGTTAGGCAATAAATACGGTTGCGGGATAACTTCGACATAAATTGCCAACTTAACCGATTTCAGATATATGACGGCCGACCAGCAGAATAATTGCTGTTTAAAGTAAATTTGAATGCTACGCTAAGCGTATTCCTATGCTAAGGAAAAAAATATTTTTGCTTAAAACTAGACAACAAAACGAGCCTCAGAGTGTTAAAGAATACCTTGAGGTGTACCAGGCCGAGCAGCATTTCTATTCGATATAAAACCAATTTGCGTAACGAGTGTCATCGAATGCCAATGGACATCTCAATGGCGTATCGATTTTCTCAGAAGTTTAGTACACCATGCAGGGCACTTATGTCAATTAGTGTCAACGCTTTGCCAGTAAATTTTAATATTGTTCTATTGTTGCAATAGTGGATAGTATATCTGGTTTCGAAAGTAAAGTAGTTATATTTTTTGTGGTTTTATAGATGAAGGTCTCCCCTATCTCCCGAGGACTTTGGTGACACTACCACGAGGGAGTAGGGTCATTTAGCTGAATTGACGCTGCGCTGAATACGAGTTGCGAAAAGTACTCATTAGATAAAAATGATTTTTATGTCTCCACCATTCCCATTCCCCTTCTTCCTCGCTCCTAGCCTAGTTCTTTTTTTGTCCAGAAAATCCCAATTTAAATTCAATGATCCCATTCAAAAACCTGTCTTACCCCAAATTTTCCTCAAATGTTCATATTTTGAGATTATCCGATCTGAAAAAATCTTTTTTTGTGCTCAATTTTAATGATTTAATGATGATTTTGCTTAAAGCTTAAAATTTTGTGCACGTCCCCAACTTTCATTTGAACATTTTTTTTCATAGGGCCCAACGGTAATAAAATATTTTCGAAAATTCGATTTTCCCTCATGTGTTTACATAGCGATGTGTTTACATAGCGATTCCCCTCATTTCTTCCTCATAGTAGTGACACTAAAGTCCTAAGGAATTTGACAATAGTGAACCATTATTGTCGAGAAAAACTGTAGTGTATACAAAACTTTTCATTTGTCATTAATGTCATATAATCTGTAATAAAGTAATTTCATCATGTGATGGTTTAATAGATTTTTGTTTGAATAAAAAGAAAAAGAGGTGATTAACTGAAAGTTAGGCATATTGAACTTATTTCACAGGATTTTCTAAAAAAACGATCAAGCTCAAACGTTAAAACATTGTTAAAAAAAATTAATAAAAAAACAAAAAAACATTTTAATCAAAATCAAAGCAATTAAATACACTGCACGTATTTCGAAGTGGTTCACCTAAAAAATTGGTCCACTTTCATGAGTTGTAACTTTTGAAAGGATTGATATATCTTTAAAAGGTTTTTCTGTCAGAAAGAGTGTTCCTTCACTAGCAAGTGTGCATAATTGCTTTCATTTGGGATTATTGATATTGATTTTACAGGGTGATTTGTAAAGCTATGATTTTTCTATCAATTTTTTTGATGTACACGAGGTAAACTAGTCACCGAGTATATTATTTCATTGTAAGGTCATCATATAGCCTCATCTCTTAGTTATGCATATTTTTTTAAATTTTGGTCATAACTCATTTGTGTCAAAAGATATGATTTTTTACTACAAATATACGCAAATTGTCAAAGAGGAAGTTTATTATAAATTTTTAACGCAATAACAATAAAGAACGAATTTAAAATTTTAAACATTAATTAATAATGGGTGGGGCTACCTCTACTCCTTATCATCTCCTGACATCTTTGAGGCATGCTGCATACTGATGACGTTATTGATTAGATTACCCGGGATGGCCTCCCATTCTTCTTGAAATGCATTTCCCAGCTCTTCAATCCCATGTGGTTCCATTTCGCGATGCAACATTCTTCTTTGGAGCGCATCCCACGCGTTTTCGATGGGGTTGAGGTCAGGCGAAAGTGCCGCTCATTCCATTCTGGTGATATTTTCTTGTTGAAAAAATTCGTTCGCTATGTTGGCTCGATGTGATATGGCGTTATCGTCCATATAGACAAACTGTCCGCCCATTTGATGAGACAGAGGAAGAACTATTTGCTCCAGAATTCTTTCCAAGTATCGCAAAGCTGTTACTGTCTCATGGACAAAAAGTACAAGTTCAGTGCAATGGTCTATTGATATCCCAGCCCAAACTGTAATTGAGCGCTCACCGAAAGGTGTAACGCCTACCATACAATCTTCTTCGTAACGTTCATTCACTCTTCGTCCGGTTGGTATCCGGACTTTCAGAAAACCGTGATTCTTCTGTGAAAAGACATTGGGCCCAGTCATTTGCATTCCAGTTTTGATGATTCAAAGCAAATTCCGGACGTCGTCTTTTATGCTCACGAGTCATGCAATCGTTTTCTTTTTGTTGATGTTGAAATGATGTTACCCGTGGCCACTTGGAATTATCGTTTCAGTTGGGTAGCATTAGTTCGTCTGTCCTGCAGAGCGGTTCTTCTTAGAAAACGATCTTCTGCTGGATTTGTTACCTTTGGCGTCCACCTCCGTGTGTATATTGCGGAGTTTGTTGTTTTGGTACCGTATCCAAGCGCGATTGACCATACTGATCAATATTAAAGCGTCGAGCTACTTATCTCCGTGAAATAGCAGCCGAAACCATTCCAATTATTCTTTCCAATTATTCAAGAATTGCACCTTGTAGACGCGGCATTGTTACAAACAATGCAATTGACATCTGTCAATTCCAAAGCCATCTTTTATTTTTTCACGCAAATAGACATGAAGTGGAAAAAAATTGCACAAGTGAGATGACCAAAATTCAAAAAATTATGCAT
>CAXKVY010002625.1:0-12738 GCA_964058915.1 Tetropium fuscum
AATATTTGCAAAGGAATATTATCAGACCAGTACACATTAGACAATTTATTTTTTAAGTTAACATTTACAATATTAATAATCTTGCATCAGTAAAACAATAGTGTGGAAAAAATATCCAATTTTGTATCAAACTTGACACTACCCGTAAAGAAACAGCAATATGTGTCTGAAATTTTAGCGAAAATGCTTCAGTGTGCCGCCACCCTCAGAATTTAATAAGAATCTTAGGTAAAGTAATATCCGGCGCTGAAGAAGTTTCATAATATGCCTATTTTATCATAAGCATAGTAAAACCCGTGTACTGTGCTTTCTAGCAACATGGAATCTGGCAATTAAATCAGTTGTTCATTAAATTTCATTCGCTCGCTCAAAAGGCCGCACGCGAGGCTTTTGTGATTTATTTTAGTACGTAGCTACGTGACATGTGTAATTAGGTCGGCTAAATCAATTTTATTTTTCAACAGAAGCCTGCAGACAGGTCATTGGTTTACTTTTAATTTATTGAGATATAATTATTTAAACGCCATGATATGTAGAGTGTGGTGCATGTATAATATAATACTGAATTACTCTCCAATTTTATTGAATGATCTATTTTTGCACTTCATGGTGATTCACAGCCCGACAAACACTTTTATGCGGGCGATATTTTACCAAACATATCCAAAATCAGTTCTTACTTTTCTGGCACCAATACAATATGATACTAGTATGCTTTCTTTGCAGTGTCTTATGATGTCCTCAAATTAATATTTCAATGGCAAATAGCTATTACCAAAATTGGCTGTCACTATTCTCTTTTACCAAGAAGGTTGTAATCAAGCATTCGTATACATGTAGTATCATTGGAACAGATTATACACGCAGGCCAAGACTGATCTATTAACCCAGCTTGATTGGTTTTTGCCAATCACTATTACTTTTATTGTTCTTTAGTAGCCCATTTAGAATTATATGATAGGTCTTCATCCACTCCTTCCAAATACTTATCTGAATCAGCTTCAGCCACAGTTGTTACTGCAGTTGTCACTGTTGAAGCCTTAGTAGCTGTCCCACCTGGTATCCTAGAGATTATTTCGTTGGTTCTTCTGTAATGTTCATTGCAGCTACTGTAGGTCGGTTGATCTGTTAGTTCTTCCGTTGTTCCTATCATCTGTCTGCATTTTCTGTACGTTGATATACTTTTCCTATTAATCAAAATACTGTTAGCAGTTAGGTATAAAATTCGTCAAAAATAAGTCATATTTGTATAAAAAATCGTATAAGGAGCATTGGATTATTGCCTCGTTCTAAGTAAAAACGCAGGGCAAGTACGGCAGGGTCGGGCTTGGTTTTTCCGAGGAGTGTAAGTATAGTAGCAACCACAAGGTAAATTAACTATTTCGTGCTTCGTATTGCCCGCAGAGTTTCACTGTTAACGAGACTCTTGTAATAGTTTATAGTAAACAATGTTTCGATCGTGGGAAAATATTTCTACTGTTTCGAGGCCACTGGAAAATAATTATTGTTACAATGTGGGACCTAATATTGAAAATGAACCTGCTATGAATTTGTTAGAACCCCTGGTTGAATCCGATGATTCAGATTTAAGCGAGGATTTAGAAGAAGGAACTGGACTACCAAGCAAAACAAATGTATGTGTGTAACATTTAAATACATTTGTAAAATAAAACAACTTAAAACAAGATCCTGCGCACATAGGAGATAGCAAATCTACAGTGCTGAGAAAAGTGTCAAAGCCAACGGAGATTCTTTATAGTACTTTATGTCAGCTTATAAAGAAAGGAAGAAATCTGACGAATATCCAGAGATTTAGACTTTACCACAAGCAAACTTTTAAGAAATTTAATTTACCAAAAACATAAAAACAATGGTTCCGACCATATAAATAATTTTAAAGAAACTTACAGAGCTTCAAACACCTTCCAGCGATGCGCGACTTACTGTTCAGTGTTTTTGGTGTAAGCTAAAAGCTAAATTTATCGGTCAAACCTACGATTGCGCCAGTGTTATGTCGGGACAACTTAACGGTATTCAAAAATTGGTGAGAGATTCTGAATAATTAACGATGTTTATCCATTGTTTTACTCATCGTCTCAATTTAGTTTTGCATCAAAGCTGCAAATATTACGTCAGTAAATATTTTTTTCTATACTTTTTAATAAATAGTAAATACTTTTAGTAAATACTTTTTTCCATTCAAGGAATTTCAGCTTATTTTCACCAATCGTCCAAAAGGTCATATTTTTTTAATAAAGTTTTTGGAAAACGTATACTCACAAATAGTGAGGTCAGATGGAACTCGAATGCAAAAATATTATCTGTGGTATCAGTTATCTATGTCTTTCAGGAAATAATTAATTGTCCAGAATCAAATACAAAATCAGTCGTTTAGACTGATAGATATAGACCTAGAGAGCGTTTTCAATTATATATTTCAACCAACGGAACTTTTATATGACATATCGCAGAAGAAAAACAATGTCCAATTGTGTGCCAACTCAGTATCTAGATGTATTACAGTTTTGAAGAGCTGGAGAAATGATCTTACGTTTTCCAAACATATCAATTTTGCTGTTACTGAAACGAAATCTCAGCCCGAATTAAATCGTAGCGAACTTGGTAATGAATCTGATAAAGGTGATGAATCATTTCGGTCATAGCTCAAGCTAAGTTTAGAAGATTTAGAAGATTTTTTTGAAATATTGGACAATATTATTACTATTTAAATATCTACGATAGTTGGACGCTACAAAAAAAATACAGAATATGGTTTCAAATTTCCACAGAAAGCACTTGACTCATTAATCGATACATATGGATTAATTTTCAATAAAACTCCAGCTCATCGGGACAATTTTGACAATAAAAGTTTGGTAGAACTGATCAAAAAAACGCGCATGATAACGAAACACGAAATACTTCCCAAAAACTGTAAATTATTTTGTTTGCTTGCTAAAATCCATGCAACTAGCGCTTCAGTGAAAATAACCGTCTACACTAAAACGTATTAAAACATCTCTGCGAAAGGTAATGACACAAAATCGGCTTTCGTCATTGTCTATCGTATCAATCCAAAAAGACATTCTTGTAAAATACAAGACACAGGGGATACATTTTATGAACGAGTAATTGACAAATTTGCACGAAGCAAAGAGAGAAGAATTAGGTTGCTGTACAAATAACAAAACAGGTTAGTTCATGGTTTTATATAATTATTCTGATATCTAGTTTTTAATAAATATTAAGTACATTCTTGACAAAAATTTAGGCGTGGCTCCAAAAATTTTTCCCCTGGGTCGCCTTCCCCCAAAACTAGACGCTAGTCAGTTGGGCCTACCTTACCCCACGGCTCGTGGGGTATTCGTGGTACCTTCGACCAGCTGTTATTTGGAATTAGTACTGACGGTATGAATAATTATATCTGGCGGATGTTATACGTGGCATCATATGTATGGGATTGCATTGTATTCTACGTTGTATTGTTAGATAAATGGCAAACAGAGTTTGCAAAGAAGAACCCAAACAGTTTGAAAAGCTTATCCATTTGTATGACCAACAAATTTTTTGTCCCAAAAAATATTTAGGTTTTGTTAAGATTAACATTTGAGGTAAATTATTATCTCCAGGGTTTACACCGACTTAGCCAATTTGGCCAAAGCAGCGTAATAATTGAATCCGAATTTGATATTATAAGGAGAATTCATCAATGCTAAACTTCTTTACAGGCTCCGCCTCCTCCGCCACCATCCCAGTCGAGCGCTGCCGGAGACTTATCCCTCAACCTCCGACCAAGCTCCAAGACGACGAGCGCCCCCAGTTCCCCAGCCAAGTCTCGTGAGAGCCTCCTCCAAAGAGTGCAGTCGCTCACGGGACAGGCACGTGACCAAGGCGCCTCGATTTTGGGCGCAGCCGTGTCCAGCGCCTCCAGAGTGACCTCCACGGTAAGTAGATCACCCCCATACAAGATCTTCGCTGACACATTTTGAATGAATATTATACTTGGCATTTTCCTTTGGTATTAGGTAACAGGCAGATACATGACTCTCTTGGTGATTGATGATCAGAATACGGACTGGAGTAAGTACTTTAGAGGCAGGAAGATCGGGGACTATGATATCAGGGTAGAGCAAGCGGAGTTCAAGGAGATTACGGTCACGGCAAATGCGGAAGGGGCTAATGTATCCATGGCGGTGTTTCGAGGGGGCACCAGGGTTGGAAGGTCATTCAGGCCGGATTTCTTATTGGTAAGCAACTTTATTATCTGTTTCAGTGGGTATAGGGATTTGGATTAATGAAGATTTCCCAGCCGCAATGTGTTAAACAGTGTTTTTTTGCGAAATATAATGCATAGGTCGTACTTTTCCTTCTGAAGCATTTCTGACGAAGTCGTCTGCATGTACGATAACACGTCTTATATTAAACGTTTAATTTACGTTTTAGGAATGACGTGCGGTGGAAATACCGGAGGAAATAGCTCCCATGTAGACAAGTAGTTGAGTAGAGAAAGAATGAATTCACATTTATACCAAGAAAAAAATTATGCATGTAAAAACTCTCTCCTGCACTACTAAGGTGAAAATAAGAAAATCAAAGATGGCTATCGAGCACGATTTAGTGACGTACTGGAATACTAGGAATCGGAAACCCCCGCCAGAACGTGTTTTCTTGAAATGAGGTGAACATTAGAATATTTTGAAAAAATTGGAATTTAGGTAAAATACTAGGAATTACAATTTATTTTAAATGCAAATGGAACTGCTTTCTATCAGAATTCGTATCAGCTTTGATCGGGTTCCCATCAGATATGATCTGATTTCTATCAGAGTTGGTATCAGCTTGAACTGGTACCTATCTGCTTTGATCTTTCCAACAACTTTAAATTGGTGTGTCAGCAGACCTGATACCAACTTTCATCTGGTTTCCAGCAGCCTGTTTATGTATTCTGTATTATAGACATGTTATAGCATTTCTAATAATCATTCATCTTCCTGGTGTCAATTCTATAATGCCACTAGCATATGTCTACAGGTCTCGACTTGCAAAGGATTCCTCTGCCGTCTTTAATTATCATAATTCCCAGAAAGCTCGGATTCTAACCAGTTTGTTGTATCTAAATCAGACGACCGGACGTGGTAGCGGGGATCCGGTTGTCTGCATTTAAAATAAATCTTAATTCCTAGCATTTTACCTGCATTTTACCTAAATTTAATTTTTTTCATAATATTTTCATGGTCACCTTATTTCCAGGAAACTCGGAATGTCCGAATTCTAGTATTCTATTACGTCATATGACTTTAGATTAATTTACAAGCCACGTGTTAGGGCAGCATGGTTTGGCTTCTGGCTTCTTCATCTCCTAACTTTAAGAGGTTATCTACGGCAGTCATCTTGATTTTACGATTTTTGCGTTAGTAGGTATGGAGAGAGATTTTATATGGGGATTCTCTTTGGTAAAAATGTGAGTTCATTCTGTCTCTACTTAACTACTTAGACACTGGGGTATCTCAACAAATAAATAATATACGCAGCGATACCCGAGTTACCATCGGGTAACATGCTTTTACACCGTGTGGGCCGAAAAAAGTTTCTGTTTATCTTTGACATTTTTTTGTTTCTCTCATGATTTCAATTATCTCAGTGTCAACGATGAACCGATGGAATAGTCTTCAACGACTAAATATCCAGATAGCCGAAATAACAAAATTAAGGATGGTCGATGAACTTGAATATATGCTTTTTCTTGAACTTTTACATTTCAATTGGAAATCGTTCAGAGAACTGAACTAATAGCAGAATTAGATAGAATGAACTCTCTAGTTCAAAACTAAACCGATTTAATTCGCCCATTTGGAGATAGGTATATCGATTTTAAAAAAGGTCTACAAGGCGTTTTTTAAATAACACAAAAGCCAAACTTTCATATTTTCTTTTTCGTCTTTAAAATCGTAACCAAAATATATACACATTTTGATTACGATTCCGTGAACCTCGACGGTGACAAAACGCTAACGCTGTATTTTACAAAACCACTGCTGTTTATTAAAACACGTTTTGGCTACCAGAATTATTTTATTATTAAAATATATTTGTACATTTTGATAACAATAAATTATAATAAGGTACAAAAATAAGCCTACAACTACAAGACATGTACAATAATATAAAAAACAAATATATATATATATATATATATATATATATATATATATATATATATATATATATATATATATATATATATATATATATATATATATATATATATATATATATATATATATATATATATATATATATATATATATATATATATATATATGTATATATATATATATATATATATATATATATATATATATATATATATATATATATATATATATACATATATATATATATATATATATATATATATATATATATATACATATATATATATATATATATATTATATATATATATATATATATATATATATATATATATATATATATATATATATATATATATATATATATATATATAACAAAACACAAATTTTCACGAAAAGTAAACTACCTGCTACTAAGTACATACAAATATTATACTACTAACTAGCTTTAGTAGCTTTGCTACATTCATTAAAAATATTATCGATGTAATTATCTTAATTTTCAGGTGAGGCAAAACCTGAAAGATGCTGGAGAGGATCACAAAAAATTACTGCTGGCATTGAAATTCGGCGGAGTTCCCAGTATAAACAATCTGAATTCCCTTTACAATTTCCAGGTAAACTCTAAATTATTTCTAATACATTCATTTACGTACTTAGAATTCAATAAAAATTGTTTACTTTTAGATATTTAATACGTAGCATGTCTTAAAACTATTAAAATTATATACAGCGTGTTAGATAAACACAGGAAGATTTCACAGGATCAACGTGTTACAAATATTACCATGGCGAAAAAATTATAAAGGCTAAAATTATAAAATAAATAACAAATACAACACTTAATAATAAGAAAATACTGATTTTTAAAATAATTTATTAGGCTATATTTTATGGTCTACTTAATATATGTACTGTCTAGTCCATACAAAAAACAGGCAGCACGATCTGCAAAAGACTCACTAGTGCAGATGCATCGTGCCCATGTGATAAATGTTGATTAGTTTAAAGCTGTGTATTTACAACTCCCTGTTATGTACCTATATGTGCATGTTGGAAGGATACATGGGTTTCATATTAAATCGTTTTCCTGACGTAAGGATATTGTTTTGCATTCTTCAACATAACTGCACAGAAGAGCCACAAAATAATCTGCGTGAAATTTGATGAAAGCAATGTTATTTTAAACATGTATTTTGCTGAAAAATTTCTGTATCTTACTTATACGAGAGTAAGTTCCTTGTATATAATTCTGCTAAATGACGCGATAGTATAAAGCCTTATAAATTTAATTTAAAAATCTCTCGCACAGGACAAACCCTGGGTTTTCGGCCATCTTATTCAGCTTCAGAGGCGGCTTGGTAAGGAGAGTTTTCCACTAATCGACCAGACATTTTACCCGGATCATCAGGAAATGGTACGTTTTTGAACAGATCTTTATAAATTACGCGTTATGCCAAAATTATTTTAAAATTTTGCACTTGTATCCATTACCAATTGAGTGTGCTGCAGAGTTGAAGCTAGACTGAGTTTCGTGCTCACCCACCATCAGTAAGCTAAAGCATGAAATAGTGTAGGTTTTCAGTGTCCCATCTTTGTTTCCATAAAATTCGATAATTTCATTACGTCTGATCTGATGGCGAGTACATAACTAATTAACAATAAATATAAATATATATTTACAACAAAAAGCATTCATTCAGTGCCATGATTCGTGCAGAGGTTGAGACGAGTTACGCAATGGCATCCTATACATATAAGCCCCTCTACTTGTGACTTGCGATTGGAGTTGCTGGCTTCTCCATTCCTTCGTACATTGTGTTAGCGCCTTATTCCTGGTCCACATGCAGGAACCGTTCGCCTGCTTTAAGCAGACTCCCTGCAAATTAAAGGAAATTATAAAAACAGGAAGAATACGTGATGGAAAGATCCATTCAATCTCCTCAGGTATTCATTTTTACTTGTCACTATTTAAATTAATCAGCGCAATGCGCTACTTTCACAAATTTCAGAGGAAATTGAAAATGGAATTCCTGACAGACGTTTTTAATTTAAATTTACAATTACCCGCCGCAAAATATTTTCTGGTCTTAGATAAAACACAGTGTGGATAATAGTAGGCTGTAATTTAAGCCCCTACCAATCACACCATTCCATTAGTGAGAACATGCAACAGGTGGTTGTAATGCTTCTTAGTATATTTTACGTATCATGACGTCCATTGCACGTTTGGCTTTAACTGTCAATAACTTAAATGTCAATAGACAAGAGTGTCAAGAGAGTATTTTAAGAGTTGCGAGGTCTTACATGTCTTATTAATGAATTATTAAGTAAGTTACTAAATATTAAATTTTGAGAAAATATCCTCAGTTCTTGGGGAAAAAATTCAGAGCTAAAAACCATTAAAATACAACGCCAAATGTGAATAGCGGGCGGAGTATAGTGTCTAATTTGTCGATTGAAAACAGCCATGCTCGTTGGCACTGCAGTCCATAGAGTACTTATAGAGACCCGGGACTTTGGCTTTCCAAGCCAATTCAACTGAATTCAAAGGATTTATTTAATAATTAAAGAATATTTTGGATGTCGTCCAAGGACAATACCATCCCCGGAACCATACAGACATCCACGCGCAAGTAGCGACGTGGCAATTGAAGGGCTGGGTAGCGGAGTGGCTCCGGGACGATAACGAAAATTAAAAAGGGAAGTATTTAGCAGCTCCTTGTGCTAAGGGGCGTATTATCTGCCATTGGTCCTGTTGATAATCCAATGAATGGACTTCGAAAAAGTGAAAAATTAGAAGTTGAATAATCATAAGTTGCTGTCGTGTCACTATTCGAGACTTCTTGGTTTTCTTGGGGAAAAATATTTCCAAGCCAATGCTCTTTCAACTAAGCTACCGTGCCGCCACGCTCTCACTCTACTATGCGGGGTCCGTTCTTACAAAATTACCCCGTAAATTGTCTACAATGTAAAATTGCAAACAAAATTGTGGGTCCGCCACTGGGTAAATGATTAATAAGATAATTTATTAGTACAATAATAGGCTACTTATCCCTAATATGCCACAGCTGAAGAGTCGGCTGTGAATAGGCAACCAAGAATACCCCTTCGCCGATACTGTTATTACTGGTTGCATACTTGTTACGTGGTGTTACTGTTTTTACCTATGTTATCAGAGCAGATGAGCAGGTAAAGACAGACTGGCAACAATGGCAACTGGTACGAACCAATTGCGTTATTTTGCCACCTTCTATATTCTGCTACAGGGTTAACTAACTTCTAACCATAAAATAGAGCCTGTCAAGGTCAGTCTTATAGAATATTCTTTCAATTTAATATGCAATCTTACACGAGTAGGTAGCGCATCGTTCATTAACATACTATAAGTCTTGCATATGTGGCCTTGATATAAAAACAAGAACTGTCAGTTCCAGTTTCTTTTTCAAGGTGTCCTTATCGTTAGCCGCGCCTGCGTGGATCATCCCTGTATGTGCAGCTTTATGATTATGATTGACCATTAGTTAGGTTAGGAAAATCTGGGCGCGAAATTTTGAAATGGGTTCGCAAACACGTTTAGTGAAATCTGGAACTGTTATTAAATAAGTTTATCCAAAGCCCCATAGTACCTCTTAAGTTTAAATTTTTTTCTTGTTGCTTTAATGATAATGGTTTTCCTCCTTATTAAAATATATTTTTATATAAATTTTACAATCCTGTATAATAACTATCACAACTGAACACTGAACCAGTGGATCAAGCAACAACATGTTTTTTTATGCGAATATCGCCTTCAAAAATTGGTAATATCTTTATTCTTATATTCTTTAATTAATTTTTAAACTCTCTCAGTCAATTAAAATATCGGAAATCATTTATACAACTTATTTCACTAATAGACTTTCTATCACGTCTTCAGACGCTCTTAAATTAAAGTCCCCAAAGACAACTATACATTTGTACAATTTTTAAAATAGGAACCCGCGCCAATCTGAGATCCTAACCTAACTAATATGGTCAATTACGAATCCATGGTCTATGTTATTTTTTTACATTATTTTTAAAGTTTTTTTACATTATGTTGAGTATTCTCTACACCTTCAATCAACGTTGGGACTAAATAAAGTGTTTTTAGCAGTGATTTTACAACTCCTGATGTGAATTTCATCCCCTAAAAATCGCTGGAATCTCAACGATATTTAATATGAAAAAATGACAGCAAGAAATAGCAAATGCGGGCAACGAGATTAAGAGCAAGCTCAGTTCTGGGTCAGACAATATACCTTCATTAATTCTGAAAGACTATAGTATACGTGTATTTGTTACTCCGCTTTGATTTATATTTACATTAGCTGTAAAACGTGAGACCTTTCCAGATGAGTGGAAAACTTTAATTAGTAATTTCAGACCAATTTCTGTCTTGCCAAATTTTGCTAAATCACTTGAAATAATCTCACGTAAACGAATCTACCCACATGTTCATTATCAACTGTCACCTTTTCAGCCTGGTTTTTTAAAACGCTATGATTAATCTCCCGGAACTGGAAACTTGATAAATAACGGCTGCGTTTAAACACCAGCAATGGTAGAAATACTTGATCTAATTATATAGAAAATAATGTGACAAAATTCCTGTGGCATAACAATTTAAAAATATTCTTGTGAAACCGTCTGGTCCTCTTTGGGGGGACCTTATGCCATGTACACATATCTTTATTATCTGGTCAGTCGGCCGAACTTGTGACAAAATATAATTATGTCGTGTATCTGAAGAGATTGAGTAAGAAATTGAAAAAAATTGCAAAATCTGTGGGATCTGAACACTGCCATAGTAACCCCATATCATTATCTATGAGTAAACGTTATCGTAAAGTAGCTGAGGGCATCCTGCTAATCATTCCGCACGTATCCGCTTACTTAACTCTACTTCTGATGAATTCAACCGCGTATATTGCTATATCTAGTCCTAATTTTAATTTAAAAATAGAAGGCGGGATACATCTTACGGTTATATTTATCCATAAGTCATAACTGCGGTAGAATTTTTTTTGATAAACAGCATACTAAAATATTCCACAAAGTTAAATCAGATGTTGCCGAAAATAAATGTTTATACGCCTATTTATTACCTCTGGGCACTGACGATAGTTTCGGCAATAAAAACTAATATAAAAAATGTAAATATAGGCCTCAAGGTTGCCAACTGAAATTACTTAAGTGCTTGCAATAGGAGTATCAGTAATATCGTACATTCGACATATTTAACAAAAAATATCGCTACGATTATGATAAATTTTGAAAAACTCACCTCTTTTGTCTCGCAGTCACTATTCCAGTTGCAACTATCTGCTTGTCTGTAACACTTCCTATCTGGGCGCAGGTAGCAAGGTTTAATTTTGCAGTGACACCCGTGCTGGTACAGCTTCCTCAACCCCTTCTTCTGCCTTCTGGTCAAATGTTCCCAAGGTGTATACATGTTGCAAAATGTGATGTGGGCCTTGAGACTGTGGATCTTGCCTGAGAGAACGTACAACTTGCCTGGTTCCAAATCCACACCACACAAATTTGACTCCAAAGGCGTGATGAGACGTCCAGATTTTAGGGCTATGAGACCCTTCTCGGATACTTTGAATGGTTTCCTTACTCGCACCTTGTAGATCTTGGTGTCTTTGAGTATGCGTTCCCTCTTAACTCTGGCCAAAATCACTACAAAGAAAATAGGAGTTAAAAGCTGTCTCGCTAATAATAATATCAAGTAGCATCGGGCTTCCAAAACACTGTAACAGTTCTATATTTCTTTGAACTTATAATTTTATAGGGGTTTAGATATAACCGTTTATTTATGTCAGTACCAGTAACGCCATCTTCCAGTCTGTGGTTCGTGTATTTCATTCGATCAAATTCCGATAAAATACGAGCAATAATATCGCACAAACAATATAAATAACACAAAGGGTTTCGATATTAAAACGCGTCTTGTTACGGTCACTGACATAAGTTAGATATTTTATAGTAAATTGTAGGTATTTACTTCTTAAATAATATTCGTTTCATGAAAAGCGACTACGGGCTCTCTCTAACATTCGTAATTGGAACTGAGGGCATGTATACTACGGGTTTCTTTGCGGCATTTGATTTGTGTTATGGTATTTTGATTTTTTCTCATGGAACATTAATAACGGTTTCTTGGCGCACATTAGTGGTCTTATTTTGTTCTTTGATCTTTTGTTTCTAATGTTTTCTATGGCTAGCCGAGAAGGTTAAGTTAACAAATATATGGCAAGTGACCGGCTTCGAGACCTCGTGTTCGCCGTTGGGCGAGGCCACTCTCCTTTTCCGTTCTTGTTCGTGCATCGTGGCTGACGTTACTTATATTTCAAGTTCAAGTTCTTTCTTATAAAAATATATACGTTGTTATTTCCATATTAGTGGGATTCAATAAGAAAATCACTGTCATGTGTTGTTGTGGTTTGATAACCAGCACGTAATCGACTATGTCGGATTAAACAATTTGAAATTAAGATCTTGCATTGCGTTGATTCCTAGTGTTGGTTGAGGGACATATCGCTAGGACCTAGGCTACT
>CAXKVY010002626.1:0-25440 GCA_964058915.1 Tetropium fuscum
TTTTAAAGCAGTTATCCTCAATCGATTGAGCTGAAATTTTGCATACACGTTTCTGTTTAGTTTGGGTGACATAGGTAGCAATGTAATTCTAAATCCAATATGGCCGACCGCCCAGGATGGCGGTAATTTTGTTATCCGGGGGTTTTCGGAAATACAGGGTAGGCCTTAAGTAGAAACAAATCACTAAAAGGTCTCCGTATTGAAGAACTTGACTGTATTAAATTAACAGGCAAACGACCATGCAACAATGACGCATTAAATGGAAGGAACAGACTTAGAAACATGTCCAGCGATAACTAAAAAATAAAATATAAATTAATAGTAAAGAAAAAACATGTTCAAAAACAAATTTTATTTAAATGCTCTAAAAGGAAGAAAATAAACTTTAAATTAAATTGAACCCATCAATTTATTACATTACATAATTTATGTGACAAAAAAGCTTGTCGCGAGATTTACCTGTGTAGATAAACAAGAATACAATATGTAACTTGATGTTGACATAAGTAATTCTATTAAAAAAATAATATGTTTTTTATAAAATAGGTAATTCTTGCGACAAGCTACATCATATAAATTGTGTAATATATAATGTAATAAATTAATGAGTTTAATTTAATTTTTCTACGTTCATGCAAAAGAAAAACTTTATTGAAATATATTTAATGCAAAAACTGTTTTTTTATTGCAGTAGTGCAATAAAATTTTTATTGCACTCATATGTAATTCTACTACAGTGTTTTGACATAAAGATCATGACATGTCACCTAATGTTATGACATTTATGCCACTAAATTATTTTTTTTTGTTTTTTTTTCATGAACGTAGAAAAAATATTATATGCAACTCGTACAAAAAGTATTTATTCCACTCGACGTGAAGTGTTGACCAACTGAGCCTTACGGCCGCGTTGAACATTGTCCCGTCGCGTGCAATAAACATTTACTTTTTGCACTTGTTGCATAAATAACTATTAAAGTTTATTTTCTTCTCTCTAGAGCATTTACATAAAAGTTTGTTTCATATAATAATATTTTTTTACTATTAATTTATATAAAATCATTTAAATATTCGTAGCTGCAATCTGAATTTTCAATTCAGTTTAATTATTTCAATGTTATATTTTTCTTGTTATGTAACTTGAATTTTATATTATATAAAACCCAATGTATAACATCAAAATTTTGTCTAAGAAGGAAGTTGTTATATGAAACTCATGCCTATGTAACATACACTGTTGCACGAAACTCAGTAAGTAACACTGCAAGTACACTGTTGCTATTCACAAGTCATGTTTTTGCTGAGATAGCGCAACATAACAATTTCCCTTAATATCGTATTAGATTGCGAAACGCAATCTAACTAGCAGTTAATTTACCTTAATTAACAATTGTTGTATTTTGCGTTTCTATAAACCCTATAATCATATCAATACTTAGTAATGTTTAGAATAAAAACTTTTAATTAAAAAATAGAAAGTATTAAAAAAACAGAATGGTTCATCTTTTCGATTGAGAAAAGCGCTAATGTATATTTAAAATAAATGAAAAATTAAGAAAATGGTGTTTTCATATTTTTGTAATTTTTCTAAATTCAATAGAACCGATTCTATTAAATCGCGATAAACAATTTATGGAAATATGACATAACAACCTATTCAAATTTTTTTTTTTGGTTTTTTATTCATACTAAAAAAGTCCTTTCGGTTAAATCGGTTTATCTCCAAAGCGAATAATAATAACAATAATAATAATATTTACTCATAACAAGGTAATACAAGAATTTACAATAAGTACGAGTACTATGGAAATATGTACACTTGTTTTGAGATACACATGATTTTATTTTTTAAATCCTATATTGAAAATCATACTGGTTAAGTGTATTATTTTTAAGGTATGTAGATACATACGTCATAATAATAATTTAAAATAAATTTAATTATTATAAAGATAAGGGATAAGAGTTTCTAAAACAAAAAGAAAAAAACAAAAGTATGTGTTACAGAGATACACATAACACAACGAAAAAACGATTTCTAAAATTTATTAAGAAGGTATTTCAAATCTATGTTACTAAATAATAATCTCGGATTTGTTAGTACGATTTGTTAGTAAGGGTTTTAATTTTCTTCTAAATAATAAAACGTAATTTAATGTTCTGTGTCTTTCAGGATTGTATTGTATAACTTAAGGGCATGGATTTTATGATCTCTAGCCGATAGTTTTGGTCATTTGATAATCAATCAACCCGACAAATCTTTGTCGGGTGCTGTATATATGCGCAATTATAGCACCTAGGTATCTTATTTAAAATTTTGAGTAAAACATAATAAAATATATCGTTTTTTCCTGGCTCATAATTTTGTTTTCCTCAAAATTTGGAAGTTTTGATTTGTGACAAGAAATAGATACAAAACACGACTTCTCAAAGTATATTGCTAATAACTTGTGGTCAAATTGATTGATTGAGTCAATGAATTCATATAACCCGCTACGACGTTGAAATCTGGAGGAAAGTACATTATTTAAATATCAGCCATCATTTTAATATTTCTCAATTTAAATAAAATTATCTCGCCAAAATCGAATTCTGGTAACTCTGATTATATGAATGATAATTATTGAAAATAGTATAACTTGAAATTTTTTCCATAGGTATAACGGTATGTTCGAAAACTTGCGTCTAAGTACTTGGGATTTCGTACTTTAGTAGTAGGTTCCTTCGCTTTCGCTAGTATATTTTCCTGAAATTATATTCCGTTTTCGTATTAGCCACATTCATGAAATTATTTGCCTTCGGAATTGTACAAAAACGATTCTCATCACATCGTTCTATCATTACCAGCTATTGGAATTGGAATCGAATGGATATCCTTATAATATTTTGATGAAAATTAGTGTCTGTTAGAGTGGAATTGGTGGATGAGAATCGTGATGAGGCGAGTAAGCACGTTTTTAATTTCATCGGTGTTGTCATTTCACTTTCTTAGAGCGCCACATTTTCCGTTAATTTACTGCAATCTGTGACCGCTGATTTATCTCTATCAAGATTTATATACACACAGCCGTAATGCCAAATCGTTGGAACGTGTAATTTGGAAAAGATAGCAAACAATGGCATGAGATAAAATATCTATGGATGATTAGGATTATTAGATCATGTTTCTCGGATATATGTTTGTATTTAATTGGAATATATGGCCCTGAAATAAAATGTTGTTATATAGGTTAATTTCATTTTCTCTAGCATTCAATTATAGCCTCAATGTATTTAGCAATATCAATATAGAGTTACTGAATTAAAATGTTCCATTTTTCCCTCTCAAATTATATTCCATTATATTCCTTTCAACCAGATGGCGCATGGTGTCGTTGTAAGTTGCATGGTGCTATTTTCGGTGACATTTTGTAGCTAATCATCAAGGGAGATGAGACGGGCATTCGCTTTGAGTAAGTAACAACTATAAAATATGTTTTTCTTAAAGTTATTTTCTGTGATAACCGAATTTATGGTTTTGTACCCATAAATTCGGTTAGATAAAGCGGCATCGGAAATGGCCTACATAGATGATGCCGACGGAATTTTTATTAAGCCACCTTGTCCTAACCCTCTCACCGATGAAGATTCTGCCGCTGAGAAGATGATGGGGGTGCATTTGATAATCTTAGTGACTTCTGAAAATCATGGAGATAATTCGAACAATAGTTCAATAGATGCCTATAGGACCCCATTACCAGAGAACATTGTCTTCAAGAAAGAATTGTCTGGGATCGCCATATTGATCTAGAGGAGTTCAGAACCCGAACGTTTCCGGAACAAACATTTAATCAGTTTCTTGAAAAGTCCCCTGTTCAAATATTTGAAATATTTATTGGTGAGAACATTATAAAATTACCCATAATAGAAATATTCACTGTTCAAGAACTGCCCAGATCTTCAAATTACTGCAGAAGAAATGAGATAATTTATTGCAATATTGATCTTCAGCGGATACGAGCCTAAAGCTAGCAAACGGCATTTTTGAGATAGTGGTCTAGACATAAAAAACGTAATGGAAAGCGATTCCATGAGACGCGACCGATTTTTCAGATAATGAAGTTCGTTAATTTGGGTGACACCACCAAGATAGATAATACCGATAAATTACGGCCCGTGATGAACGCACTACAACCAACCAACAACCAACATCTATTGCCAGAAGACAATCGATTACCACGGGGAAAAGAATATTGCACTCAGGAGGAAAAAATCAACCGCTCATAAAGAAAAAGAAAAAGGCATCACATTCATTGAATAAATGTGTCAAATCAAATGTTGTTAGGTGAAAAAAAAATTTTCAAAATAAAATTAGTTTTATTAAAATTGTTTCATCTATTTTTGAAGTGAAAACTTCTTTAGACGCGCTCTGCACATTTCGCACTCTCCACTTTTATTCTTGTGGGTGTTTAATCCGCAGCAACGCTCAGTAGATTATCGCTTAGCAACGAGCCTGGTCACCTGTACCCCTTAATCGAAGCTCCTGCTAATAGATCCTGCTAAGAGAAAAATTGCGCTTTTAAAGCATTTCAAAGACCCTTATTGTGATAGAAGCAGTGTATACAACCTCCTTCGCCAGTGCGGCATCGAGTACACGCCCAAAACCCCGAAAAATCCGTAAAAACATCAATTAAAAAAATATTGACGTACATGTCAGTTTCTGACACGGGACCTACAAAAATGGACACATGTCCTGAAAACAGCACCAAAATTGAAGATGTGTGCAAACTTGCAAAGAAGTGACGTATCACTGAGTAAGGTACGTCCTTCACACACCTTCAACAACCAAGAAACCAAACATCACAGCTACAAAATCCGCTGCGAAAATAAAAACGCAAAATAAGTTTCTAATGGGAGTATATTAGATTAAAAGGAGCCTGTAGGTATTGTACAATAAAACTACAAAAATCGATTGATTGCTTTTAATGGGTACCTTTTCAGATACAAATATTTCTTTTACTACTAAGACTGAACATTTGTGGGGAGGGTCACGTGAAACGCGCGGCTTACCCCTTACGAGGCGGTCTCGGCCTACATAGATATTAGGGATAAAGAGCGATGGTACCGCTCGGCCCCCTTTTATCGAGGTCACATCTATAGCCAAGGATATTGGCGCGCTAAGACTGAAGTGAAGTAAAATAGTTTTACAACAAGCATTGGGTTAACTACGCTCTCAATCGTTATCTTAGGAACGTAATATTTCTATAGAGATTTCAAGAGGCAAACAGAAACGTAAGTATAATAGAGTAAAGATTTGTTGGCTTATTTCCTTACTGGCAGTTCTCAAACAAAAATGGCTAACACTTTCACAACAGATACCACAAGTTCTGAGAGTGAACTAGAATCAACTATAACATTTAAAACCAAAAAGGGGCCTATGTGCATTTTTTGGAAAAATATATGAGCTTCTGTAGTACATGGAAATGAAAAATGTTTGTGGTAATACAGGCGGCCGGTTACAGTATATATTTTAAAATTCATAAGCACACACCCAACATTTTTTTTTATTTAACTGTGTTCAGGTATGTATAGTTATACCAAAATAATCTTAAACGATGACAATTAAAATTTCGTTCCAAGGTGAATTCGACTCACAGAAAATAAAAAACGCGAATAAAGATATTGAGGGGGAAGTTTAAAACCAATATATCCTTCTATAAAATTCCTGATAATTTCTAAAAAAAAAATTAAGCACAGCTCACTATTGAATTTGAATTTGCTCGAGTGTTTCAGGGGTTCAGAAAAATTTTAAAAAAATGTTAGTGACCTTGTTTTAGCAGCTGCGTGTGCATTCTGCCTGGCAGTTTACATTTCATTATTGCCCCGTATTAAGCAATTAATAATAAGTATATTGAAATAGGGACTGTTTACAGTATTATTTATTCTTATAACTGTATTATTGTTCTATATATTTTATTACTGCATCGCTATAAACTAAAAAAATGAGCGAGGCTGCTAGTACTCGAGTACTAGAGTGCTAGTACTTCATAAAAATATTTTTTTTAAAAATATATTTTATTTTATATTATATATATATTACGTATGTATGTCATGACAATATTCCACCTACACCCTATTATTTTAACTGCCACACAGGACTGAGTCCATTGTTCTTGCACTTGATTCATGTGCACGCTTACGTCGCCCTAACAATGCACCAAGTATACGATATTTAACAAAGCATATGATGGTGCACAGGTTCAAGCGCCGTTTTCCAATTCGAGGATCACTGGTTCGATAATCACATCAGGACCTTTTTAATAAGGTAGGCAACACAACACACACACTGGCTGACTGGGGACTGGCTCTGTAAACGCCATCTATTAGGTAGTAGCAGAATTAATTTAGTAGGTAGGTACTGTGCATGATAATTGATGGGTTATGATGTCACATCCGTTTTCACATTTCCGTCCCATGTCCCGAAATTTACCCTCATGTCGCCGTAATAGATGTTTACACATCAAAAACAGATTTTTACAAAATGCAGAACTAACTGATATTGTGCCGGATGGAGAGGTCGGACGTTAGAGTCTCAATAAGCTTGATAGCTTAAAAATATTTATATTCTTTAATGTATTATTATTTTATTGAGATAATCTCGATATAGTTCTTTGTCCCATCCTGACCTAAAAAATATATTGGGAGTATTTTAATATATATATATATATATATATATATATATATATATATATATATATATATATATATATATATATATATATATATATATATATATATATATATATATATATATATATATATAACGCAAATAATGCTCCAGATTTCATACATATCAAACTCGTAACAATATCAATTTTCAGCAAAATATTTCAATATTAATAAAGGCTCGACCGGCGGACTTGCCCCCATAGATTGGTCATTTCCAGCGCATTTCATGCGAGTATTTCATTTGGTCGAGTATACAGGCTCTAATGGTAATATACTACCCAAGCCCGGTATAGATACATATGTGCACAGCGGCCCTGAGAGGGATTCCTCATATTCCTGCATCGAGCGGCGGTTAGAGCGAGTTTCCATTTGAGCGATTCCCTCCCGTTAGCACGTACTAGGGGGACAATTAGAAATAATGAAGATTATGCCAGGCCTTAACATGATCTACGACTCCACTCTGTATCAGTTGATAATGCCCGGCGAAGGACACTTTTAAAGGATAATCGTGTCGAATTAGGACGAAGTAATTCATGGCGCAGTTCGAATTCTCTTGGTTCATTTTTAGCTTCGATTCCGCAACTCTGGAATTAAGAAATATTGTCTTGGAATAGAAGTGTACATGGTTTAGCAGAAATTATGCTTTATGTAAGATCGGGGATGGGGGAAAGGCGGGTAATTGGATTTGTGGAAATTATTAGCTGGTGAAGAGAAATCGCTCTGGAATAATAAATTAGTGTACTGAATTGATCTATTTTTAACTGGAGAATTTTTAAATGTATAGTAAATTTACAATAAATACACGAAATATTCAGTTTGTTCTTAATTTACAATGTTCGCTCCTTTGGCAGAAATATATTTTCTAGTAGTATTTTTTGTAGTAGTTATTTCTTAGTCAATAGGTGTCCTGGATTTATAGAATAATAGTTTTAAGGAATAGGATTTCATGATTTTTTTGTAAATGTACAACTAATTATTTTGCACGCTGCAGCATGACAATAATTACAACCGTTAATATGAAGATGGAGGCTTCGTATAGATGCTTCTCTTTGCGTATAATAAACTATATTCACTCAGGTGATTTAGCAGTTTCCATATTTATTAATAATAGTTAACATTATACACTTCTTGAGGATACAATCGGTTACTATAGATGTTTTCTTTCAAATTTTGCAGACTTTCAAAATCAACGACCAAATATAATTGTCAGAATATTATTACATATATATCAGGAATTGTTTCTGTAGATAATGTTATCTTGATTTTTGATGCTGTTTTTATGGTGTTTCTTTTTTTTTAGAGAAAAATTATAATAATGCCCCATTTTCCAAGGCCGAGGAAATTAATACGAATGTAAAGGTAATTAAAAGTTGAAATGAATGATATCAGTTATATAAAAAAAAGTTTATGAAAAAATAACGAATTGTTGGTCACGTGGTTTACCTGGTAATTTGTAGCTTTTTTATAGCTTTTTTGTTACGCCGGACCCACTTTTGTAACTTACCAGTTACGAGAAAAATGGAAAACTGCTAGTTTAAGTTGCAACCGGATCAATAAAAATCGCGACCCGGCTAGTTTTTTGTAGCTTTTTTGTAGTTTTTTTGTTACGCCGGTCCCGCTTTTGTAGCTGCAGTGATATCAATTGCAGGTAGGTAAAATTTAAATTAAGCGATGAATGGCGATACACATAGTGTGAGAGTGCGATAACACGATTTCTTGAGAGAACACTATCATGCAGAATTTCTTACGGTAAATAACTTCTTTCTTGGGTATGCGGTTCTCACATTTCCAGCTTCTTTGTTACACGGTTCTAAAAATGTTCCGGATGAAACGGAATGGCTTTTCTTCTATTCCCTATCCGCTCGATGGAACAGATAGCTTCCGAAAAAATTGTTAGGTATTTAAACTAATTATTTCGGCTATATGAAATACTACCGAAGTTATGTAACTTATTTGTCTGTCGGGTTACACATGTGTGGCGTTCTTGTTACGCTTGTATTTAATTTGCAGGTTTATTATTATGCCTGCCTGATATGTGCAAGTTTTTTATAACGCGTGATACACGTTTGGAGCTTAACGACCGCGTAACAAAGGAGCTACAAATGTTACAACCGCGTAAGAAAGCTACAAATACGAGAAACCCATAACAAACAAGCTATAAACGTGTGATAAGCGCAACGGCAAAGCTACAAATCTGTAACACTCATATTCAGAGAGTGAAAAAGTTTAGAACCGCGTAACAAAGAAGCTACAAATGGGAGAACCGCGTACACAAGAAGCTACAAATGCTAGAACCGCGTAACAAAGAAGGTATAAATGCGAGAACCGCATAACAATGAAGCTACAAATGCAAGAACCGCGTACCCAAAAAGCTACAAATGTGAGAAACCCATGACAAACGAGCTACAAACGTGTGATACGCGCAACAAAAAAGCTACAAATCTGTAACAATCGTTTTTAGAGAGCTACAAATTTTAGAACCGTGTAACAAAGAAGCTGGAAATGTGAGAACCGCATACCCAAGAAGCCACAAGTGCTAGAGCCGCGTAACAAAGAAGCTATTTACCGTATGAAATTCTGCATGATAGTGTTCTCTCAAGAAATCGTGTTATCGCACTCTCACACTATGTGTATCGCCATTCATCGCTTAATTTAAATTTTACCAATCTGCAATTGATACCACTGCAACTACAAAAGCGGGACCGGCGTAACAAAAAAACTACAAAAAAGCTACAAAGAACTAGCCGGGTCGCGATTTTTATTGATCCGACTGCAACTTATGCTAGCAGTTTTCCATTTTTCTCGTAACTGGTGAGAGCTACAAAATTGGGACTCAAGTAACAAAAAAGCTACAAAATAGCTACATAAAACTGGCCGAGCCAGGACCTGCAGCGCTGAAATCGGAATTTAAGCCAGCAGTTTCGCGTTTTTCTCGCAACCGGTAACGGTTACAAAAGTGGGACCGGCGCGATGTAACAAAAAAGCTACAAAAACGCTACAAATTACCAGGTAAACCCCGTACAGTGCTGCTGATGATTGCCTGTTAGGTTCATAGAGCTGCGGAGAGATATGGTCGTGAATTCGGAGGCCGCTGCGATACAAATAATTTCAGTTTGTAGAAAAACACTATTCTTACCTACGCCGGCTTATACTGCAAAAATACTAAGGCAGGCTGCTTGCGTTCAAATATTAAATAATAATCCGCGGGCTGAGCGGATTATTAAAGGACAAATAAAAACGAAGATTTCTTGTTTAAAATACAGGGAAAACAAAACGACAATCCGTCTTAAGTTCACAACGCGAAATAATCTAAATACTTTAAATGAATTATTATAAGTATTATTGCAAGTTAATTTACGAAATGCAAGGCAAAACGCGAAATTAATAAAAATTTAAACGAAGGCGAAATAAATGAAATAGCTGCTAGAGGAAGAACACAAATGCGACAAAATGAATTAATTATATCAAGTTTTAACGTTAAGCTGAGAATAATATCAATAAAAACACGATTGAAAAGGCGATGTCAATGTCACCAATGCTCGGAGTTCCTGATTTTTGTGGCATTTTTCAGGCAGCCGCGGATCGGCTTTTTATAGTGCTGGATATTGACGGTGCTCTTCCGTTATAGTTGCACTGCACACAAAACTTTAAGTTGTGCGCAGTTATAAGTTGCACTGCGCACAAAACTTAGAGGTAGATTGGTTATAAAGCAAATAAGTGTTAAATAAATGTTAAATTTAAATATTATTGTAGCCTTTCGTAACATGAGTCCGGTAGAAGGTTTTTCAACGGAATTATATGTTTTATGGGGTGCTCGAACGTGAATCTAAAGTTTGCTGTCTCGTAGTAGTATGGCTTCCGGTCGCAAAACGAAAAAAAAACTGAAATGGTCGTAGTTTTTCAGGTTTTCCGCCCATATGTTGAAAACGACGAATCGTACGGAAAATATAACTGTATTCAAAGTTGAAGCGTATTAAATCCTATATTGTATCCTATATTATCATGGACCTAATTGGACCTCCTCTAGGACTAAAGAGTGCTCATGTCTCAAGTGATCCTTCGAGTAAAATAGAAATTAGTGTTCATAGAACTGGAGCCCATAAAGCAGAGAAGGATTCGATAGGGAAGAAATAGTGTAAGTATCCTTAAACAGATTAAATATTTCCTCATCATACTATTACTTTTACAATATAACATAAATTTAAATTATAACAATTAATCAACATAAACAGCGTTCATAAAATCATATATATATATATATATATATATATATATATATATATATATATATATATATATATATATATATATATATATATATATATATATATATATTTATATATATATATATATATATATATATATATATATATATATATATATATATATATATATATATATATATATATATATATATATATATATATATATATATATATATATATATATATATATATATATATATATATATATATATATATATATATATACATATATAATTGTCGATTTACAATCGCAGATAAACATCAAACATCATGCTAAAAACCATATTAATTACCTTCAACTTTTTCTTCCATTAATAATAAAAAATCTACCATCTGTCGTCGCGGTATTACTATTTGTGCCGTAATGGATTATGGCCGTTATGGACCCATTGAGAGCGCTGCTAAAACCCCATAATTGTCGGAAATTATGTTACAGAGGTACATATAAGATCAAGAGCTATAGAATAATTATTGTATCGGGATCCGAGATTATAATTATAGCCTTTACTCTGTGAGTATAATCCGTCAAACAAGTAAAGCAATAAAAAGGTACACAATGAGTCTACAAGGTCTTGGCCGACGGAGTAATAATTTACGGTTTTTGTATTATCTTTCAGGCCTTTGAAACAAATAATATATAAGGATGTAGGTATACGAGTATACCTACCTATATTTCCAAATGCAATTAAACGCACAATAATGTACCGGGTGATTCAATATCAGAGGACGCCGGCCATATCGAAGGAACTATATGACATCGAACGTTGGGGAAAAGTCTATAATTGAACATGGCGATCTTTTGAATCACTTAAGTTGAAATTTCGGAATGCTCCCCAGCCTGTTACAGAGTACCGATGTTGATTTCAAATCTCTGAATTTTTCATAAACAAATTAAATTTGTATTAACGAAAAACCCGTAACTTACTATTTTAGCAATTTTAAACTTGATCTCAACAGATGTGCAACAAATTGCATTCGATTGCTCTGGATTTTTACATGAATTAAAAAAAATGTTTACTGTAGGACCAATAGCAACCGAGATACGAGACATTCACTTTTTAACGCGTAACAGCCGTTCTAATTAACTTATATATTCGAAGCTTGGCTGGTAATCAGT
This sequence comes from Tetropium fuscum, assembly GCA_964058915.1. NCBI lineage: Eukaryota > Metazoa > Arthropoda > Insecta > Coleoptera > Cerambycidae > Tetropium > Tetropium fuscum. The sequence goes on from CAXKVY010002626.1 coordinate 12,091, forward strand.
AGAAAGCTTAAGCTATACACTAAATTTTTTTCATAGCGAATCGAGCATCTTTTCATGAAGAAATCGTTGTTTAATGTAGGGCGCAAACGTGCGGTCGTTCAGCGTTCACTGTCGTTCATTACTGAATACAATAAATCACTTTGTTCCTCCTGTACATTTTCGATAGACACTGATTTCCACTATATTTGGTATAATCTCATGAATGTACTTTTCTGCCTCTATTACATCCGTGTTATTAAAAACATTGATGACTGTTTCTTCAATGTTCGTGCAGTTTTTTTGCTCACAGTGCTTGTAGAGGATATCCAAGAAGAAGAAGAAGTAAAACCGGCAAATAAATTAAATAATTAAATAAAATATCTGGATACAACATACGACCTACGACAAGGGAAGATATGATTTGTTCGATGTTTCTTCAATGTTCGTGCAGTTTTTTTGCTCACAGTGCTTGTAGAGGATATCCAAGAAGAAGAAGAACTAAAACCGGCAAATAAATTAAATAATTAAATACAATATCTGGATACAACATACGACCTACGACAAGGGAAGATATGATTTTTAGAATACAAAATGCAATCCACCGTACATCCGCTGCGGAAGTGGATTCTGCAGTGCAAGTAACACCTGGCAGACTTGAGCGTTGTATAGAGCATTCCATAAAAATAAATAATTAAAAATAGTTCCATAATAGATTTTGTTATACTACATAAAAACCTCTAAACCCGGCACTGAAATTCTGCAAGCTAATACCGAATGGTAACGAGAGAGCTTGGCCGATAGTTTAAAATGTATTAGACAAGGACAGGTCACAAAAATGTTTAACACGAGCAGGTAAAAAAGTTCCATAATACGGGTAGTAAACTTAAGAACTTGCTTAAACTACTCTTGACGTCTCTAAGTTGGCAGTTACGCCATAGATATAAACCCTATGAATCCAATCAGTATTGCACTAGTCAAATGGTCAAATTGTGTGTTTAAGCAACTCGTACTGTTGCATACAAACTATACTCATTCCCCGATGAGAAACGAGAAACATAAAGATAATACAGAACCTACAATTTGAATGTTAAAATCATGAAGACTAGATACAGGAGACTGAACGTGGTTTAAACAATGGGAGGATGGCGCTTAGTGCGGGTACTCATAAGTGCACTGAAAGTGAAGAAACAGTGAATTTAACTGAAAGTTAACCAAATTCTGTCAGTTTTGAAACGGTGCAACGCTACTGCATGTACGGCGTACGGCGCTAGTAAAAAGAAATGGATCAGCTGATAAGCGATATTATTCTTGCTAGAATTACGATGTACGAAATCGTGCTCTCTCTCTCTCTTTATTTTTCGTACAACAGCTCACAACAACGTTTGTTGGATATATCAACACATATAATGGACTTCTTTTTGTTGTCTGTTGTTTTATTATTTTTTAACGAAGAACACTCAAACAGCGTATGTTGTAGATTAAGCATAATTCAGTGACGTCACCGCCAACTTTAAAGACGTAGAGTAGAGAACATACTTATATCGACCTGTTATAATTATAATTATAATTACTAAAATAAAAAATAAATAAATGTGCATTTGCGAATGTGCATTTTTGATCAGCTTTTACTTCGATTTCCAAATCGACTATAGTTAGATGTACATGAGGCTCTAGTTTCTTGAGGAGAGACACTCATTCTAAATTATGTATTATTAATTCTCATTATTCGAATAAATTTCTGTGGAGGGAATTTACTTTTTATATAAATCAGGCATATAAATCACTTGATTATCGATAATTCAACGTATGCATGTAATTCGTTATTTTACAGTATCTAGATGGGTTCTGAATAACATTAGAATATATTTCATTAACTATTAATTTTTATTGATATAATATATAAGCTTGATGGTTAGCGTTAACGTAGTGATTATGACCTTATAACACATTCAAATTTGTCAAAATTAAAAATATTTATTTACCAAATACATCCTGGATTAACATAAAAAGGAAACGCTAATATCGTTTGTTCAATAAGAAATGCAATAAAATTCAAATTGTTAACTAATCATCGATAGCCTCTTAAATAATATGCAGAAATCGATGAATAAAATTAATAAAGTGGTTTGTAGAATGTAAATACCACAATTTTATATATCATTATTTACAAAATTTATTGGTTTTATTGACATTATCGAGATCTGAGGATTATCATCATTGAATATTTTTAGCATGTATAAGTTAATTTTTTATGTTCCTTAGTTAAAGCGTTGTTAAAGTCTAAAGACACAGGGAATTTAATTCTGAAATATCATATGTTAATGAAGTATGTACGGTACGTCACAGACGTCACTAGATATATTTTTGAATACTTTTGTGCAATCTAAGCACGCTTACCGAGCGACATCATTAGAACTGATTTATAAAAATATTACTATTATTTCGTAGATAATTTAATGCTCTAATTTTTTTGATATATCTAAGTAAGCGTATTCTAGTTGTTATCGTCATTATCGACGCATAATTATTTGACAATCGACTTCAAAAATGTGGGTAAGCCGACTGGAAACGTTGTGTTTTAAATCCCATGCAACGTCTTCTGAAGTAAATAATAAATTATTAGTAAAAAAATATTTTTAAAAACAGGCTTATAGTTAAATGCTCCAAAAAGAAGAAAACCAACTCTAAATTTAATTACACCTATCAATTTATTACATTACCCAAATTTTTGACATAACAGCTTGTCGCGAGACTAATAAATTGATGGGTTTAATTTAATTTCAATTGATTATACTTTGAATATTTATATAAAAGGATTTTAACTATGGCTATCTTGTATTTGTTTATTATCAAGCCCGTCAAAATACACTAATTTGCACTACTAAACTAAAACTACATACACTACTAACTACATACACTAAAATATCGATTCTCGGATTATTGTTAATTAAGTAAATCAATTGGTCCACTATCTTATCTTAATATACTATTAATAATTACCTTAATATACCAATATAATATATAATGCTTTATGTATGAGATTTTCACCCACTTCACAAAACGTCAGATTAAACTGAAACTTTACACTTTGCTTTGAACTTTGATTATCAAGGACCGATGACAATATAATATTTGACAACTTTTCCCTAACGTCCTCACCAGGATCATCAAAAACCTGGATATAAAAAAATGTGTCATGCATTGGCGCATTCGCCACAATATATAATTTACTGAAAATTATACATTAATTAAATCTCGGACCACACGCCACAAAAATTAATCTATTTCATAATAGAAAGTAAAACTTATCAACATATTTCTTAGTTAAAAAATATATAGTTTAAAAAAACTAAAAAACACGCTTTAAAGGGAAACCGAACGAAAAAAGTGAATGCTGAAAGTTAATCCTCATTGCATTTAAAATAATGATCATTTAAATTGTCCCCTAAAAATTGTCCTCTTCATTTAAGCGTATGTCATCAGAATAGTCGTTAGTATTTAGCACTACCTTCTAAATTTTGTTATTATTGTAGCTATACCTACCTGTTTATCCATTACAAATTATTAATATGAAATATTTATACAGACAAAAAACAACTTGGAGTGGGCCTCATATTATTTTACAATACCTACATATAAAATATGTATTGCCTATTGCCCGTTGACAGCTTTGCTTTTTACATATCTTCCGATCGTTATGTTCCTTGGATTCATTAGTCTCGCATCAATCCATATCATTTTAATAGTTTACCAGCAAAATCCGGTATGAACAAAACACTTCCAGAGGGGTGAAACCAACCCTAAGGACGCCCATGAGAGCCGATGGCCGTGGATGTCATTACGTGATTGCGGCTGGCCAAGTAAACATCTCCGTCGATTTATCAAATCCGAACAATACCTGTTTGACTGTTTGCACCGCCCTTAATAATCTTAATGATCGCGGATAAAATCTCTATATAATTTTATTCGTATCCGTGAATTGGCTCTAGGCCATGTCTAGTATCAACCTTGATGTAAGCGCTCTCTTCTTTCATGCAAGTCGATCGCTCTTCTCTCGATCGAAGCGTATCCTTTCTTTCTTTACTGGTGAGATTCAGTCTTAATTCTCCTGACGGTTTCAGAATAAATCAGGTACCAGTCAGGTTTCATCAATCGATATCATCTTCCTATAACCGCGTTTGAGTTATCCTATCATAGACACTTTTATAATAACATTTTTTTTACTTTACTAAAATTACTTTTCGCACTAGTTATTACTTTTCGCTCTTGTGTGTTAAAGTTTCACTATTCACACTCATCTGCGTAAGAAAAGTATGACTTAATGCATGGATGAGAAAAAAATATTTGAGTAGTTTTCTTTTTTAACTTGTTCAGTCTAATAGTTTCGAGAAAACCATTAGATAAAACATATTTGGGACTTAAATAAACAGCCAATAAATCTACACCTATACCAAAAGCAAACTCCCTATTTATTTTTCTGGACATATTTATTTCTTCAGTCGAATGTCGATTCTATAAGATAAAAGATCATATTCGTAAAATACCTTCCCCCATTAAAAGATCTCCAAAAATTAAAATTCTCTTCATTCTAACATTTTTATGTTGACGGAGAGTCGTAAAAACAGTTTCCGAGATAGAAATGAGTGATGCTGCGATGCGCAAAAACTATAGTACATAAACCTTGTAAAAATATGGAAAAAGATTAATTATTTAAACAGTTAGAAACCCCATTAACTCCATCTCAGCCCACATTCATGCTACGATATTGGGGTAAAAAGTCTATCTACAAATATGGCAAAAATAATTCAATTTAAAATATTTTTCCTAAATTACTAAATAAGTCCTAAATTCACTGAGAATTTAATTAATTTATTAATTATTTTAATATAATTTAAATTAATTCAATTTAATGCTCATTTACTATGGGGTTTCAGTAAATCGTTAATTTCTTCAAATATCTTCGGCACAATATAGGTCGGAAATACACTTTTTGGGAATATTGGTTCCATCATCTACAAATTTTGTTAGACAATTTTTATAGAAACAATTTTTATAGAATTCCTTTTCTAATTACCATGGTAACGAGAAATTTTATAAATACTTTTGTAGTTAGTTTGCCTTATCCGAATTTAACCAACGAATGCTCATCATAAAGGACTATTTATCCCGATTTAATTTTTTTATAAACAACAAATAAAATTTCGGTGCTCAATGGTAGGGGGCGCTATTCAAAGATGTGTCTTAATTGGACCGTTTTATTTAAACTAAACTAAACGCAACTCTATAACTTTCTTTACTGTGGCCATTCATTTCCTTAATCAATGGCCTCAATAGGCCATTAATTGAGGAAAATAAAAATGGAAACTGGAGATCGATATCTGATTAAGTTTTAGTTTTATTGTCTGGTAAAAATAGCAGAGGAGTGTCAGAGGGAGCGCTTTCGTGTAATTCTCTAAACCGCATTAACTTGCTCTAACTCTAATATGAAAAATAAATCTTAAAACTATACAAAATTGCCTGTAAAATATCTTTTCTTTATTTCAATAATTAGGTACTAGTTTAGTATGTCATTCGTGTTACAAAATGCATGAACGTAAGTATGCCATGATCTATGAAAAGAAGGCAACATAATCAGTTTTAGAATTATTGCAAAAATATTGATGATCACCAATATTATTATTTATTTTTTAAATATTTGATTAATAATTTGTGTTCATCTTACACGTGTTGTTAAAAATATTGTGTCTTAACTCACAATCTGTTACGGAGCACTTACATGGAAGGTCAGAATAAAAAATATAAATTCTATATTTTCATAATTTCAACCCTCATCATTAGGTGAATTTTAAAAATCACGCAATTTTATGAAACTTAATACCCCTATTGCGGATAAACAGGTAAACATAAGGTTACTGTTATATTAGGACCAGCTGCTTTAGGTAATGTATTGTAATTTGTACAGCTGTCCGATAGAATTTAGGTAATTAATGTAAAATTGCTTGTTTATTTACCTAAGTGTATTACTTATCAACTTGGTGGGAGACTAGAGTGGGCCATAATAGCTCGTTTGCCGTGAGACATATTTTTGTATAAAACTATTGTTTCGAAAAACCTTCATATAATAATGTTTCTTTATTAATAATTAAAATAGAGCATACTTTTGTCTGCATGCCTGAAATGATGAAATATAAAGTGATGATTTTAACAGTAGCTTCAAAATATAGTAGTGTCAAAATATATAGTAAATGGAAATCGTACCTATTTTTTTCATTTATTTATATCTTTTATGTGATAAACTGCTAATGATAAATCCAGGTTTTTCACCTCGTAAACCCTCCGGATCATTGTTAAATAATTGATTTTTCGGACTTTTTTCAGTTTCTGAACAGGTTCAACAGGAGATTGTACCGAAGCAAGCTACTGTGTGCTGTGGATTTACAGGACCAGCCTGGTCCATCAAAGATGTACATGAAATACGAGTAATAAGAACTTCTCTCACAGTGTTGTACAGTATACATTATATACGAGTATAATGAGGTGCTTTTTAATACTACATACATTTCAAATATTGATGTTTTAATTATACTACATTATATTTTTTATAAATTATAATGCTTGTTTTGATAACGGGGTTGCAAATTTTGCAAATTTGGTCTACTTAAAAAGTGACAATTACAGTAACACAGTTCTTTGGTTGTAAAATTGAAAAAAACTGTCCGAAAAACAGTCCGAAAATTTAATAGTTTTTGAAGTATTTGATAATGATCCGGAGGTAGAAAATTTGATTTGTCATTACCAGTTCATCACATAAAACATAAAAAGATCAGAACTACTTCATCTGAAGCAGTGGAAAATGCACCAATTCTATAGACTAATATTTTACAATGAACTCATAAAATCCTCAATTTGCGGGAAATAATAATAACATAAAAAAATCCACTTGCCTCACTTAATTTTTGATTTAGTTAATTTTATTATACGATTTTATAAAACGGTATTTAACCGTAAGGAATACCGATAATTAATTACTACACAATAGTCTGCTGTCAAATATATTTCTGTTGTATAAATAATATCAGGTTTCCTTTTATTTACGAAAGCATGTTAATTTATTCAAGTCATTTAGAGTTCTAGGCGCCGAAAGTAGGATGCTGTATTTGTTTTTCACCCAAATTCCTCTAGTGGCATAACCGTGAAAGATTACCTGGAATTACGAGAAAAAAGTGACGATGGCATGATTTATTTCATCAAGCATCATTCAAGCACCAGCACACCTGCTAGAGCACAAAATAATTAAGCAAAAACTGGTACTAACCGGGTGGATACAATCACAATCCACTTTAACTTTCGTTCTAGCATGGTGTGGTGTTGTTCTTATCGACCATAAATGGGTCTTTAAGAAAATACCGATACATACAAAGAAAAATAATATTGCTATAATAATTATCTGTGTATCGATTTATCGGAAACGGACCCTTGAATGTCCCTATGCGACAAACTTGTAGGAATAAGAGCCAATGAAGAAAACGCGATAAATCATTCATAGGCTCTATTTACAGATGAAGGTATGGCAGGTATTATTTACAAGCAGAGGTTTATATTGCCGTTAAACGTGTGCAACACATCTATTTCCAAACTCTTAATTTATGCATATATGCGATCGGTATCTTCTATATCTATATCTTCGTTTTGATTTCTTTGTTCTAAAGGATGTATGGGTGCCCATGAATGACTATAACCTATACGCCTAAACATAATTATTTTAATATCGGATAGGACCTGGGTTATCCAACATTTTAATCTATAATATGCATATATTATAGCACTACTATCTTATACAGAAAATCTGTGATCACAGTCCGATAGAACAGGATCGGATTTAGATGTAGCCTGATAAGTATTTTTTTGCAATATAAATTTAATAAGACATAAAAAATTAAAAGTTCTAGATGTTTTTAATTTTTGTTACATTATTTTTGCTATTCAAAATTAATGTCACATAAAGACATAATCCGTGAAACTCATTTGTATTAATAAGAAATTATAGTGTAAAAGACCTAATGATATTAAATTTAAAGAATTTTGCAACTTTTTAATAATTCGTTTCTGTACACAAGTGGTGAGAGTTTTTATTTAACTTCTCTTCATATAATGACGAGGCGTCAGAGCTGCCCGCAAACTTGATTACGTCAAAAAATGACATCGCTTATTTGACAGACCTGTTTAAAATATTTAAATGGGATAAATCTACAATTATAAGGTGATGTGTCTTTTGTGGGGAAACTTCTGGTAAAAAGAAATGTAGGTAGAGGTGTAAACAATACAATACGTATGGCATCAACGATGCGAATAGGATCGAGATCAAAAAGAGTCCTACATATTACACATATAACATGATGTAGGCTGGATTCAGCTGTCGGTGGAACCTTTTGACTATACCATTAGTCGAACGATGTCGCACTTAGCAAACGGTTCAAATGTTTGAAAATATGCTGACAAACTGCCTACCTTTATCAGTGATAATTATTAACGGGGTGCCAAATTATGTAATCTAGTATCTGAAAACACAAGTGTTTTCCACCGTATAGTGTTTTCCACCGTAAAGATTTAAAGCTATTCAACTATTCAGCTATTCAATGCCCACTGTAGAGGGCGCTACCTACGGAACTTTTTATATTTATATAGTTCTAATAGGTTTAACGTGGGATGGTAGCTATTAAAAGATTGATTAAGAACAGATGAAAGAAAAAAAATAGATGAAGGAACAGTCAAGAAACCCTATAAACTGTATGTATTTTATTTCGTTATTATTGATAATTTGAGGTATGTTAATATTACGTTTTCAGCTTCGAGTTTTGCGGTTTTGCTGCTTTTTTAGCTGCCCCTTTAATAAAATCATGTACCAGTTTATGCCGCTCCTCTACCTTGCAAGTTTGTTGAATTTAGGGACAACCATTGTGGTTTAAATGAGGGACAGACATTTTACTATTGATATATAGTTAAGATAGTTATTCACGTAATAATAATATAATTTGTACTTATAAGTCAACCGAAATAGCTTGACATGCGAAAATGGACGTTCTCGCCTGCACTCGCCGAAGAAGTTATTTATGTACACATTTTACTTCCGTCTATCGGGCTGGTAACCTTACCTTTTAGTATGCCTTATTTTTTAAAAATAATATGTTTCTTTATTACACGTTGTACGCCTCTTATTTCATGTTCCATTTATTACATTTATTTAAAAAGGGAAGGAAACAGTGAGAGAATTACAATTCCCGAAACCGAAAACAGATATTTTAAACTATACAAGATTATTTGCTATAGTTATTTAAATTACGACGGCGCGGCGCTAATAGAAAATGTCATTCAGTCCGGCCCTGGCCGATGCCCATTTGGCCGTTTGCGATGCTTTGACAGCCCGCTGGTGTGCCTGTCAAAGAACAATTATTAAATTATGACGTGCATTCTCTATATGGACTCACTCAAAACTTTTATAAATGATTGTATACCAAGGCGCTCTTGAAATAAATTTATTGATTCCAAATGAGCATACCTTTGATGGTACGGAGAAAATTTCTTGCGAATATGTTTGTATAAGGGTCACGTTATATATATATATATATATATAATATTATATATATATATATATATATATATATATATATATATATATATAATATAATATATATATATATATATATATATATATATATATATATATATATATATATATATATATATATATATATATATATATATATATATATATATATATATATATATATATATATATATATATATATATATATATATATATATATATATATATATATATATATATATATATATATTATTCCTATATATTATTCGCCTTATTCCTCGCCATACTTCTTGTTTCTCTGACTCTCTTTATCTCATTTTGTAGGTCACCTATCTGTTCTTTTTTCCTTACACTTTCCATTTCCATGCTTTGTCTTTTCTATACCCCTTTTGCTTTGTCTTTTCTATACCCCTTCCTCTTGCCTTGTATTATTTTCCTGTATATTAATACTCCAACACTTGCAGTGACGTTTTATGACATCAGTTTTTGACGGAACTCAAATTCTTAGAATACACAAACCTAGTCTACTATTTATATTTGTTCTATTTGAACATATTATATATAAAAGTATTAGGCATATAGAATAGCAAAGAACTTCAATATATATTGATTTGAGTTCCGTCAAAAACTGATGTCATAAAACGTCACTGCAAGTGTTGGAGTATTAATATACAGGAAAATAATACAAGGCAAGAGGAAGGGGTATAGAAAAGACAAAGCAAAAGGGGTATAGAAAAGACAAAGCATGGAAATGGAAAGTGTAAGTAAAAAGAACAGATAGGTGACCTACAAAATGAGATAAAGAGAGTCAGAGAAACAAGAAGTATGGCGAGGAATAAGGCGTGTCTATAACAATATTTATAAGTCATGGCGAGAATAATATACAGAAATTCACAGGCAATATTCATACTACAACTACATCCTATTGTATTTCTGAAATCCATATATAGAAAAATTACAGAGTTAGAATGGGTCAAACTAACCATGTGGACAGGATAAAATCATACGAGCAAATCTAAACATTGGTTTGGTTCAATGGCATCGAAAACAATATAAATGACATTGAACAGTTCAAAGATAGATTCATAGCACATTTTTGGAGTGATAACCCGAAATCTTTGGTTAGAGAAAATTTATATTTCGGAAAATTTATCCGAAACTTTCAAATCAATGACAAACTATGCTTTAAAACTATTTTCAGCTGTCCAATAAGTCCTAATATTAGTGAACCCGAACCAGTACTATACATAGCGAGATAATTTATAACCGAAGTAGCAGAGACTATTGCAGTACATAATATTGACAGTATGGAAAAAATGGATAATTTTCTGACAAGAATAGAACGTCATGATCATAGAATGCCCCAAAATTTTAACAATAATGTTAGAAATAATTTTCCAAATTCTAGTAACAATAACAGCAATAGTTTTCGAAATTTCCAAATACCTAATGAGTCAAATCAAAATCAATTTAATAATTCCAGGCCATATAACAATTTTAGACAAAATAACAATAATTATGATAATCGCAATGCAATAGCAAGAAATGGGAACAATTTTAACATTAGTAGATGCAATAGTAATCAATATTACAATAATAATAACGATATAAACTTTAATAATAATGAACAGTATACAAATAACAATCGAAATGATGTTGGTATTCGACACAACAATCGCAATGTTCCACGATTATTAGTAATTTTTTTGTCACTCTGTTTCTGTATAATAATACGAAAAATAATGAGGAAGCAAAACACAGTCTGTAATTTCCAAATTTCAATAAAACATACCATTAATCGTACCTAATATAATTGAGAATGAATTCCAGAATTTACTGATAATAATTTAGTAAAGCTTGATAATATCAAATGCGGCATTTTATCTGCAACATGATACAACCGAATTCCATATTTCCAGTTCTCAAATTGCCAGAATGATGATAATCGTCTGTGCCCAGGTATGAATTTAAAAGAGGGTGGGATGTTATCTTTGTTTTAAATCTCACGAATTTCTTAATTTTCCCCTTTTGTTTAGATAACTCCACGCTTACAAACACAATTTGCATTAATTCTGTAATCTTAAATTTATAGAATTACTTCGTAGTTGTTTCTGTTACCGGGGAAGGGAAATGACTTCTTTTATTATTTTTTGCTAAATGTATTTAAGACGCAACAGTGTCTCTAATAAAAAAGCTTGTAGTAATAAGTCACATAATTTATGTCAGAAATAATTTTAAAAAATAACAAAATCTTATTTGGAAAATAGTGCAGAGAATATAATGTTCAAGCGATGCTAACACAAAATTTTTAGTAACATACCTACATTCTTATAATTTATAAAATCAATAATACTTATGTTTATGTTTATATATAGTGAAACACATCTTGTGTAGGTTGCGTATCTGACAGCAATTACAAAACAAGACCAATCTTAAAAATCTCAAAAATAAAGACTAAACCAACTTAAACAATAAATGCCTACCTCGAACAATAAACATTATTTGCGATATTATTCAATTTATGAATATACATACATAAAAAAATATATTTTTTTACTAACAATGACAGGGACCAGTTACAAGACCTAGTACTGGACAGTGCTGGACGCACAATCTAATGACATAGGATAAGGACCGATTTCCTGTAAAAATCAATAGGTAACACGTTGGATTTGCTTGTTGATTCTGGAGCCAAACCAATTTTTTGTTTGCTATCTACCAAATGCGTTGAATAGCATTGAGGCATTGATAAACATAAAAGAGGAATATTAATATCTTCGATAAAGTTATTAATAGTGAGCAAATCTTAATGTCTAAATATGTTATTTATATTGTTCTAGATAAACCAACCGATGTGACTAATTTAAGTCAACTGTTTGTAGTCATACGCTACGTCAAAAGGGATAAAATGTAAGTTACACTACGAGGTGGGTTTCTCAGAATCATTGCCTCCCTTACTTAAAATGTCACCGCATGCTACTGATAAAGTCTTTATAATGCTGTCATTTTTATAATTCTAGGTAACTCATATACTCCTAAAAACTAAATCTAATGGAAACTCTTTACCTATTGATATCTCCATTAAACCTCTGCGAAGTAGATCCAATCCTCCGTATGTACTTAGCATATTTAATTGACAGTAAGTACTAAGATGCTACTCGATGCTACTCAATTACACAAATAATTATAAACATTTTACTTTCGACTGGTTTTTGCTGATGTAAAGTAGTGAATATTCCCACATAAGATCATTCATTACCAATTAAAACAATTTATTAGCAACCATTCTAAATATTATACGAGATGCATCGGTTTCCCTTTATTTCTATTAACTTCCTGCGCGAACATAATCCATCATCAATTATTTCCTTTGATTATAATTGCATAATTGTTGCGTTGTACATTAATAACCTGCTCGCCAACATAATCGATACCCGCGAAAGCCGATTTAAATATTAACATTCGGTCGGTGGTAAAGCAAGGAGTAATAAACTGTAATTAAAGAAAATTATTTTTAACATGACCGTACCACGGGCTTAAATATATGATTTGTTATTTTGATTTATCAGAATAATTATTAAATAATGTGTACTTAACGTAGCCGACCAGTTGGGTAGCCACTTTGAAGTTGCATATTCCAGTTTCAGAACTCATCGGGTATTCTGGGGTATAGTGTATGCTAATTCCCCTATTATATTCAGTGCTATATGGACGCTCGGTCTGGAAAAGGAATCCGAACAGTCCGTCTTCGTCCTCCGGCAGGCAGT
>CAXKVY010002627.1:0-23316 GCA_964058915.1 Tetropium fuscum
ATTACATATATGGGAAGAGAATCCATGCAGGACAGAAAAAAATTGTTATGACACAATTTGAAATTAGAAATTTTTAATAATGCAACATAATTTAGTATTATTCTAGGTATATTAGGTAAATATATTAATATGATAATATATAGATATTCAATCTTGTAATAACTAAATATTTGAGAAAAAACAAAGTATTGAAAAAGCTATCTCATTCATCTCTGATGATAGTTTCGCCGTCCAGTTTTTTCAGGCGAGGCAATCTCTTAGCCACTTCAGTCTTGTACACAGTTTCGTCCATGTTGTCAGACAGAGGATTGCCGGCAAACAGCAAATTTTCTAAATGCGTTAGTTCCTGTAATTTCATGAATTCACCCCATTCCTTAACCATGTTATTGCTGATGTACAAAACCTTAAGTTTCCTCAGCGCCCCAATCCCCTTCACTTTCTCAACTAAGTTATAAGACATCCACAGTTCCTCCAAGGAGTCTGAGAGTCCTTCAAGACCAGCAAAAGATTTTATATAATTTCTGCCCAACGAGAGTATTCTCAAGTTCTTCAGGGCACTCAAGCCGGAAATTTTCTCGATCATATTGGTGGAGAGGCTGAGTTTCGTGCACTTCACCAAGGCCGATAAGGAGTTGTCCATTTTTTCTATAGGCAGCCATTGGAACTGAAAACCAACATCGAGCGCCTCAGCTATTGGCGTGTCGGGATGTGCGTCCTCCCATCTTTTTATTGCGTCTTTTATAGCTGTCGGTTTTGACATTCTTCTGATAGAGTTTTCAAATTATCAGACACAACACGTTTCCATCGTAACGCAAGTATTCCTCAAGTACCTAGGTAGTTCCGGAGTCGTGGTAACCAACTAAATTATTAGTGTCCAGGTGGTTCAAAATAATATCAGCTCGTAAACTACATTGGAAATTTCATTAATCACAGCACGATATTTTCTTTTCTAATGATTGAATAGAGTCCAGGGTTGGTTTCCTCTGTAATATCAGATTTATTAGGAATATATCACTAATAAAAAATATGCTCATGCTTTTTTCCAACAACAGCAACTGACCAGTTTAAATATAGTGTTCTGGTACATCCAAAGCTATAATAACCTTGAAGAAGTACTTGAAGAAATTTCTATTTCGATATCCTCTTCATCTGTGAAACGCGGATATTAAATAATTTCCCAGAACCACCTTGTTTACTTAATGATATTTTTGTTGTTAGTTCTCCAGGACCAAAATGACTTCACGATCAGTTAACTGAATCTCTATTGTCTATTGTCTAAGTTTAGTGCTAAAAGTAGCTTAATAGGTTCTGCTATTTGGTTTCTAAAATCCTGTTGACGTCATTTTGTTTTTCCTGGTTCCATTCAAGTTAAAATTCAAAATTCTTCTAATATTTCAATAATGAAGGTTACTGTATTTGCAAAACAAAAATGGGTGGATTTAAAAATCAAATATCTGCACCTACACTGAACGGAGTACCTAAATATTAGGTTTGAAATATAAGCATACGAACTTTACAAGCTTACTTTTAAATTAAATGATTTAGAATATGAACAATGACGCGAGTTTCAGAGGAACAAAATGCCCTCACAAAATAATGAAATAAAAAAATGAGCGGATCTGCTAGTACTCGAGACTTATGTGTAAACATCTTGTATGCGGTAACGGTATGCGGTTTTTTCATAAACATAATTTTAAAAAAAATGTTTTATTTTATATAAGTATATGTTACGTATGTATGTAGATAAATATATGTAGTTAAGTAATAGGTAATCACGTGGGTCAGAGTCGTTTGCATCATGTGCACGCTAACCGCCGCCCTAACAAAGCACCAAGTATACGAGATTTAACAAAGCATACTCGTATATCAGTCATATGATGGTGCCGCGGTTCAAGCCCCGCTTTCCAAAGCAGGGATCGCTGGTTCGATACTCACATCAGGACTTTTTTAATGAGGTAGGCAACACACACACCATGGAGGTTGGCGCTGTAAACGCAATCTATCATGTAGTAGCTGAATTAATTTAGTAGATAGGCTGTGAATGCTAATTGATGGGTTATGATGTCATATCCGCTTTCACATTTCCAACACATTTCTCGAAAGTTACCCTCATATCGCCGTAATAGATGTTTACACATAAAAAATATGACTACTAGTATACCAAAAACAGGTTACTTTGAAGGTTGTTAACATTGTTGAAATCACTCATCGCAATCTTTTGATAAAGAAGAACTGGACCTTCTATAAAAATGATTAAACTGTGCTGAAAGATGAAAGCAAACTTTGTACGATTCATTATTATGTAAAATTCTAAACCCTAAACACTAAACAAAATATAAAATTTTCTGTGCCGTGTAAAAAAAACTTGTTGGTATTATAATTATTTATGTCTAAAAATAAGTACAGAAATAAGTAAATAGTACCTACCCTAACAAAACTGTATTTCAAATTTGTAATGAAATTAGAAATAATTAAGTACAAATTTCTCGCTCAAACATCGTACTGGACAATTTAACAACAAATATTACATTGTCAAAACCTATCATAACCCCAGTGTCATACATATCAAAAGATAGCTTAAAGTCAAACCTTAAATTTAGTAACAAGAATAATATGAGATGTATAAAATCAAGAGAAATAATTCCAGGTGAAAAGTAAAATGTATCCCAATTATGTGAATTTTTCCAAATGTCAACAACTGTCATATGCAAAGAATGATATTCACCATACTTGTTTATTAAATAATATAAAAGGCAATGATAATATTGATTTAGTAAGTAAGAGTATTGTTAATTTAGTATGTAAGAAAGTGAAGTAAAGTTAAGTGAAGTGCAACGAAAATAAACTCGATAAATTGATTGAGAAATAGTGTATAGACCTTAACATGAAAATGAACAAATCTAGAGACTCGAAACAAGTGGAAAAAAACCGGTTATGTGATGAGATTTTAGTAGAATCGGGGCTTCCTTTTTAAAGAAACTTTTCAAAAAAAATTCATTTAAATTGGGAAAAACCTAACAAAATAATCAAAATTTTACCATTTTAAAGGCGTTTCTTTGTACTACAAAAATTGTTCTATAAGTTTTCCAGAAAAATGCATCAATTTTCCGTTATATAACGTTGAATACCTAGAACCAAGTTATTGCAAAAAAATCTTGTTCAACGAGCCATATCTCAATTTATTTTGGACCTAGCGCATTCATAGAAAAACAATCTCTTTGTTTTCTTATAAGATTCACTTTTGGTAATTTAAACTTTTTTGAGAGAACGGGTGGCATCCACACTCAGGGTAAAAGCACACATTGGTGTTGTGTTACTTTTGCTCATTGAGCCATCCCCTAACTACTCACCAAATTTCATGGATCACTTCATCGATCCAGGTTCAAATAATTTTGAGCAGAAAACCTTCAATGACATTTAAAAACCTTTCTTTTTGTATATTTAAAGCCTTTCGCAGGTGTAATTCAATACAGGAAGGAGTATTAGCTCTCTGAGTAGTTGTTACCCGTAAATCCATCCAGTATGTAGTTCAGCTTACTTTTGGCTAGGGTCGCTGCTCTAGGAGCCTGCATTGCAGGACGCTGCTTGTCACAAGACATTGCTTAGTAATGTCTGATGAGTAATATAGCAACTGGCCGCTAGAGGGGTCTAGTTATCCTTCGCTTGCACTCTACTGCTTGGTCTGCTTGACTGTTTTGATAGTTTTGGTCATTCATTAATTCGTCTACCTATGGTGTACTGATGAGAGCCAACAGCTCGAAACTAGTCTACACCTGGTGGAGGTATTGGTGCATGACCATGGCTATCTTATCGTATATGCAGGTGTAATTCAATACAGGAAGGAGTATTAGCTCTCTGAGTAGTTGTTACCTGTAAATCCATCCAGTATGTAGTTTAGCCTACTTTTGGCTAGGGTCGCTGCTCGAGATGCCTGCATTGCAGGGCGCTGCTTGTCACAAGACATTACTTAGTAATGTCTGATGAGTAGTAGCAACTGACCGCTAGAGGGGTCTAGTTATCCCTCGTTTGCACTCTGCTTTTTATATGTTTGTATTTCTTAGTCTTTATATGTTTGAAGTTACGCCTTCAGCTAAGCAAAGGTGGCCCGATACCTGATATAGATGATCGAATCTTTTAATTCAATTAAAAGAATCGATCTTTTGAACTAGTTCGTACAACACTAACGGCGACCGCTCCCGTAATCCCTAACTCTGAGATACTTCTTGCCACATAAATTTATTCTGTTTATTCTAACATTTATTTCCCCTTACAGACAGAAAATAAACAAACTCGTACATCGATCAGCATACATGGTTACTTTTTGCGTTCACGGTACTATTTAGAATGCAGAAAATCACATCATAAATTGTCATGGACAGTTCACTGCAGTTATAGGGATATTTTTAGAGCGTATAATGCAGCGAATCACAGAAAGGCGTCGCCGTGAATAATATATTCTAATTTTTGCAGTATCGGAGCACGACAACTGCCATTATGTATTTGAGTACGAGTTGGGCCAATTGATTCGCCCACTTTAGAATGCAGTTCACACAAATTGCATTCATGTATGCATTGAACAAATAATCCAGATACCGGATGACTTGCAAATCGCTTGGAGAGGGAGGATTAGTGTCAATGCTCGATTTATTTAAGTTTTCAATGAGGAAATTTGTTTCAGGAAGTTTGTTTAACATCATGAATTTTTTTGAATATCTCTGTCTGTTTTTATGTACTACGGCTTAAAAAGTAATTATTAGTATTAAATAGATTGACTTTACAGATGTAAATATCGTTCATCTACATAGTGACGCATCAACGACAAATGTATGTTTTAAGTAGGTAGTGAACGAAAAATTACTGGTCATTTATAAACCCGTAATTTACCGAGCTTTATTAATTCGCGGATACATATCTAGAATATTGTAAGGCAGTGGATAAACGAGAAAGAAATTAATTTACTACCTTGGCCAGCTGAGAGTCCAGACCTGAACATCTTATTACAGCAGATGGTGCTGCGACAACTATTGATCGAG
Organism: Tetropium fuscum; assembly: GCA_964058915.1. NCBI lineage: Eukaryota > Metazoa > Arthropoda > Insecta > Coleoptera > Cerambycidae > Tetropium > Tetropium fuscum. The sequence goes on from CAXKVY010002627.1 coordinate 5,034, forward strand.
GTAACTAAAAACACATGGCCTCACAACAAATATTGTATAACTTTCAAATATTGAGAGCTTCTGTGTAGTGAATGTAGCCAGTCGTGCTTGTTTAATACTTAGTCCAGTTGTCAGGGTTTAAACAAGCAGTGGATTTTTGACATACAGGCGTGTCCGGGAATTCAAATGCTTATGCTTAATTTTATAATTAACAATTTATAAATATAACTTGTTTTAACCATTCTTCTCTAACCTTCGCTCCTCAGCATTTGTAGTGTCCTTCCTTATGAAATTTGCAAAAAAAAAACAAGCTCAAGTAGAAGTAGTGTAATTGTGTAAGTCGCGTAAGAAGTGTAACTGTTGACTTACAAATAGCTTCCAAAGTTGGAAAAGTGTCGGTTTTTCACCTTGAAAAATATTGGAAAACGCATGGAAAGTTAATGAAGGTGTTTATTGTTGGATAAAAACTGTTGGCAAAGAAAATTGAGGAAATGTTTTATTATTAGAAAAGATGAAAGTACTATTGAAGTAATTTTAAATTTTACCTTATGTAAATATAATCCTCACAGTTTAACCCTATCTTTTAGGTAAATAACTCCAATATCATAATGAAACTCTTCCTGATAACATCCATAATAACTTCTACCTTGTATATAACTATAGTGTTTTCCTTTGATATACAAACTAGAGCAAAAAACTGTGCGGCATTTTACAAAGAAAACCCGTACCAATTACTACAGAAGGGGTAAATCACATCACTATGCAATACAAAAGGATATTTAGTGTAAAATTGTATACCATCACAATCTCTTGTGAATAGAAGTAGGGTCTCCAGTCCGCGACTTGCCATATCGGTCGCTATCCCTCTTCAACTCATATAAACCCCATTTCCCTTCTCGCTCACTTAGCAGACACCTGCATGAACAAGCCGGCGATTTACTGGCTTTACTGCTCAGTGGCGTGTCATCATGCGCAACCAAGGTGAAGTGACTTCAAAGTCGTTTCATATATTTGCAAAACTTGAAGCCAAACAATTAGTTAGGTTTGATAAATATTTAAAATATATTGGAAAAAATTTGCATGCTGCGTGTACAACTTAGTGCTCAATTTCGCCAATAACAGCAAGGACCACGGGGAGGTAAGAGCGCCTCCTGCCAGGATAGAACGTGGTTAGGTTACTTATTATTAGTATAGGTAAGACTGTTAGTAAAATTTATAACAAATTAACTCCCCAATTAGCGGAATATGTTATTATTTGCACATATAGTTACACTCACATTGGTATTTTCACCGTCACTCATTTTGTGAAGAGTGCTCTCTTCACAAAAACTCACATCAGAAATTCATATCACTATTCACTATCTGAAAATAAGTCACTTTCACTAATGTCTTCATTTACATTTATTATAACTGATTTAACGGGAGTATCCATCATAATATCGAGATCCCACATTCTTGATTCCACCTTTTTCACATGGTCGACACATTTTATCCAGTTGGCCGCATTTACTTCTTTGATTGCAGCATTGCGAAGTTGCCAACTTAAATGCTGTATTTTCTCTAGCAACTTTCCCTTTTATTTGCGCCCAAATAAGCTCAATTGGGTTCAGTTCGCAGTGATATGGATGCAATCGAATTACCTACATTCCTCTTTCCTTGGCAATTTCATCCACTACATACTTCTTGAAAGCTGGTAGATGTTGCCTTGCCGGTATCAACAATTCAGCTTCTAGTAGTGAATCATCGTGTTCAATGTTTCTTTCTTCCAGCCAGTCTTTAATTTGCTCTTTTCGCCATACAGTTGTGGGCAGCTCTTCTGTTCTACGAGAATGATAAGATTGTTGTCTTTTATTTTATTTCCTTTATTAAGATAATTGCGCGCGCCGCTGAGCACCGCATTCCATTAGTTTGCATATCAAACGAAAGCACTATAGCAGAATGTGAAATCAGAATAGTGAAGTAAGGATCCATTATACCTGGAGATCAACTATTTGAGGTGTTTACTTTACCGACTTTTGCTGACTTTCCAAATCTTTTGCAGAAACAACAAGAAAACAGTTCCACATGAGTCATGTTTGACAATTAAAAATTTTTTTCTTTAAAAATCAAAATAACACGCGATTTGTTAATGTAGAAGTTAAAAGCACTATCATCTTTAAATGATGTAAACGAATTTAAGCCTGTCATAAATTGATTTGGGTATTGGAATTCCAAAAGGTAAGGCACTGTCTGATAAATATGCGGAAAACACAGTCGATGTCGAACCCATTTTTAGTAGAAATAAATCAAGTTTTGTTTGTCTTGAGATTCTTAAGAAAATAAAGGGGTGCCGCCATATTTTATGTGTTATTGGGCATTGGACTCGAGTTCATGTCGGGTTCACTGAGCATTCTGCATTCTGGTGCATCGTTAAATTCACGTCGTTAGACGTCCCGAAATGAGTGGATATAAATTCATTTAATAAATTCTACTACCTACTGCATTAAATCTCAGGATCTACTACACAATGGGTATGTGGATTGGAAACTTTGTAGTTGGGTAAATATATTGATGCAGATCTTGTTACAATAGCATATATTTCCAATATTCTTTACTCTATGTGTCAAAGAGAACTTATTTTTTATTTTCATACTATATGCACCTACCCAGTTAGTCAAAGTCTCAGCTTTCAGCCATACTATCTAAAAGCCGAGGCGTGTATTGACAGGTATAGAAATGATTTAGTTCGGTAGAAACTTTTTTTAAATTGAATAGCACAAGGTCAACTGAAGCTTTAAAATCTGCGACCATAGATGAGGTAACTAAGTAAGTAAGTAAGATAAGTAACAGAATTAGTTCAGCTGTCAGAGCAAAATAGCAGAGTTTAAGATATCTTTAATCTCAATAGTGAAGTCCTGAAAGTAATGAGTGATATTTTGGCAAAGGCTGTTGCTCATCTAATAAATTTATGTATAGTGTGGTATTTATCTCCATATCATTAAAAAGTCACAAGTTACTTCTATACATAAAAAATGTACCTTTAATAACACCGACTGCCCATATCAATAACTCGGTTTCTCGGTAGCGCTGGATCGCTCTTCGGACCGTTGTTTCTGGTAGACCAACAATACGAGCTGCATATCTTTGACTCCTTCCATCTTCTACCAAAGCCACAACTCTAGCTACTTGAATTTGACTAATTTGTACTGGCATTTTCTTTTAGAACGTTAACTGAATTATTATTTTTTCACGAGAATTTCAACTGAATCTTTTGACGTTTCAGTGTTAACCGTTACCATAGCCTCCTTGTTAAATATCAAACTTAATAACACCGTTTCATCTAAAATGTCGCACCTTCGTTGCTGAAGGGGCTAGAGAGGTGATTCAAAAAAGAGAATAATGAAAAAAGAATGGTAAACACCGTGACCAACCTAAGAATTCAATACAAATAAAATTTCACTCCACAGCGACAATCAAATTTCGTAATCGGTTTTTAAAGGCTGTACATATTAAAAAATACATTTTTTATGGAAAGCCAATTACAAAATAGTCATCCGCAGGAATCGCCCTTTCAAACAAAAAAAAATTATAAAAATAAATATCAAAAATTATCAAAAAGATAAAATTATCAAAATCGATAGGCTGGTTTAAAAGTTATTGAACATCAAATTTGGGACAAAATCTAGGTGAGCCACTTTTTATGTCTGATAGTTTATATATATATATATATATATATATATATATATATATATATATATATATATATATATATATATATATATATATATATATATATATATATATATATATATATATATATATATATATATATATATATATATATATATATATATATATATATATATATATATATATATATATATATATATATATATATATATATATATATATATATATATATATATATATATATATATATATATATATATATATATATATATATATATATATATATATATATATATATATATATATATATATATATATATATATATATATATATATGGAGCATTCCTCTGAGTTTAAAATTTAACTTAAAATACAACTTTGCTGAAACATAAATAATAATAAACAAAAATAAGTTTACTTCCTAGGTCGAGTTGTGACGACAGATGCACGATCCCCATAAAATTCAAAGGAGTGGATGAAGCTTTTATATTTACGTTTGCCATCCACGAGTCATACTTTTATGTTCGAGATGATATCGCCGACATGGAGTATTGTAGTGGCGTGGCGTTACAAATTGTTGCCCGCGTGATGCTGACGGGTTTATAGTAATTTTATATACCGGCAGATAAAAGGGAGAGCTGAGTAGGGGTTGGCTTTATTTGGGTACCCCGTCTATAATGTTTCGTATAGAAAAGTTGCGCGTAAAAAATAATGTATTGTTAAAAATAAATACAGGGTGTTAGATATTCGAGATTTACTATAAGATATGAAGCCAGTATAGTTAATTTGTGTAAACAAATAAGTGTCTCATTTAGTTGGTGGAGGGACTGACATCAGTAGCAACTGTAGTTACTGTTTTTAAATCAATATCCACCGATTGCGCTACTTTCATCAATTCCACTGAATTCAACCAATCAAGTCTGTCGTACCGCATGGTAGCGTCCGGGACCCAGGACCTCACAACATTTTACAATGGGTATATTTGCCGACGACACTATAATAATTTCTACCAACGATGATCTACAACTAGTATCTACCAAATAATCAACACGAAATACAAACGTGGACCCACGAATAATGGAAAATCAAGATAGCATCATTCTTCTTTGCATAAAATTAGTAACTCCCAAAGGCCTGACTCCTACGTAACGAAAATATTTCGAATATACAATCGTGTAATATCTAGAGGTGCGTTATTGATTTCTTTCTTGAAAAACAGACATTCTGAATTGATGTTTGTTTATTTGTTTCTCTCTTGGTAGCATTATATAACTGAAACTATCCGGATTAATTTCTTGGCAATTCCAGTAACATCCAGTCATCGGCATTGGCAAGAATAACAGGTCGATAAGGATGCGGTTCTCGGGCCATTAGGCACAATTGCTTTGTTTTCAAAGAACGGTATTCAGTCTCAGTGTAATTTTATTATAGCTATAGGTGTATAATTCAGGCGATTTTTAAATTTAGACACTTATTTTCTTTGAAAATACCCATAATTTCGTATCTACAAATCGTTGTTATTTAGGTAATTGTACACAGTAAAATAGTGTATTCTTCAACGAGTGAATAATGGCAATATTATTCTTGAAGATGGAAATTCAAACTAATGAATAGCCAGTGTCCGATTTGGAATCGGGGCGTTAAGAATCACTATTATTTCTCAGATAAATAGACAGATACAATGAATATATTATAAATAGTAGTCGTAGGGAAAATAGGCATATACCTATATAGTTTGTTAGATATTCGAGAATTACTGTAAAATATGAAACCAATGTAATTAATTGATTTATGTAAAAAATGTTTCCTTTAGTTGGTGGAGGGACTGACATCAATACAAACTGTGGTTACTGTTTTCAAATAAATATCCCACCGCCTGCGCTAGTTTCACCAATTCAATTATTGAGGTAAAAATACTACACAGAGACAAAATAGAAGAAGCCGTAAATATGATGCGAATTTATATCATAAAAGAGATTCACTGAAACAAGTGAATATACAGATTTATTCCACCTCTTTTGTCCCTTGTATCTAGATAATTAATGCAGATACTATTTTCGTGGGTCCGTAAGCGTCGGTACTCAAATGAATATAAGATATATTGTGAAGGTATCACAGTGATGTCCAGTCAATAAAGAGTAGAAGAAATACATTTTGCATTGATATATGACAGTGAATAAGCAAAACAAGAAGTGCATATCGTTTTCTATAGCCGCCATTTTAGCGAAGACGCGCCTCATGTGGCTTTATGATGAATGCCTTAGCAATACGAAAAACCTGATTGCTTGCACTTGATTCACTTCATTGATAATTTCTGCAGAGCGTGGCATGTCTCTTGTTCCATTGTTTACCTATATTAACAAGGCTTTAAAGAGTATACGCAATAATATTTATTAATAGTACCTATGTTTCTCTTATAAAAGTTCTTTGATCTTGTTATCTCAATTTTCAGTTTAAATTTCTTTCCATTATGTTTCAACTTAGTAGGGAGTCCCTGTGGTCTTTGTAAAAATCAATAACAAATAGTACATATGGTTCGCCGTTTCAATCTTATCAAAATCAAATTTATGTATTCATCATGTATTCAGCTACGATAAACCTGGGAATGACAAGTTTCATTTTCGTATATCTGGAGTTCAATGGAAGTTAACTATGTTATCAATGTTACCGTTTTATTATATATACATATATATATATATATATATATATATATATATATATATATATATATATATATATATATATATATATATATATATATATATATATATATATATATATATATATACATATATATATATATATATATATATATATATATATATATATATATATATATATATATATATATATATATATATATATATATATATATATATATATATATATATATATATATATATATATATTGTGTTCATCATATATATATATTGTGTTCATTACCACACCCTGTAATTTAAAAACCGCAAAATATTTGAAAAATCAACTGTCTAACTATCACGGTACATGAGATACAGCCTGGTGACAGACGGACAGACGGACAGCGTCTTAGTAATAGGGTCCCGTCGTTTTACCCTTTGGGTACGGAACCCTAAAAACGAAGTATCTAGGCGAATTGTCAACAATTTTGCGTTTTTTCAATTACAGGGGGTGGTAAGTTTTGTTGTACAATTTGTATAATTTTGTAAAATCTCAACCGAGTTTAAAAAAATTACGCACTACTGTATTTGCAATGAAAATGACTTTTAAATTATGTAGGGTAGTTCTATTTAAGATTTTAAAATGGGGGCTGCTAGGGGTTAGGGGATGAATATATCAAGACCCCTTGACTGTCAAAAATATTCACCCTTAAAATAAAAGTCGACCTGTCCCGGCTATTTTTCAAATATTTTGCGGTTTTTAAATTACAGGGTGTGGTAAGTTTTAAAATGAACACTATATATATATATATATATATATATATATATATATATATATATATATATATATTTATATATATATATATATATATATATATATATATATATATATATATATATATATATATATATATATATATATATATATATATATATATATATATATATATATATAACATACGTTTATTTTTAAACACAATTATATAAATACATAAAACTTGAAATGGTGACAAATCATATTTAAATACATAATTATACATCATTAAATACATATACATCATTTAAACATATTTGAATTTAACACCTAAGATTTATTATATCACCATAATTACCTAGCATTTATACATACAAATAAATAGGAACCACAAAGCCGTAGCTGTCTGTGGGAATTCGATATAATATTTGCATCTATAGATGTACTTAAATAATTAGTGTATTGCAGCAAACACCATAAATTACTAACACTAATTAAAAATTTCAAATGTTCTTTAAAATGTAAAATATAATAATAAAAAATATTTAAAAAAACATATTAATATACAGCATATAAATCTATCAGCACCTATTATTACTGTATTATTTACATAGTAACTACATTGTGTATTACTGACCTATTTTTGCTAAAAATAAATTTTTTCGAATCGTATATCTTGTATATTTGAGGGAAGGTGATTGTAAAATCTTGGGGCAAGATACATAAAGTTCCTTCGTCCTATCGATTTAGAAGAAAAGGGAGTTCTAAAGACATGCTTTTGCCGTGTGCTATAATTATGATTAATTTCTTCTAGAGCCTGTCTGTTTTTAAATTGAAAAATGGTTACAGTAAGAAAAAATAGTTGCCTTAAGTCTAATAATCCAGCCTCCTTATAGAGATCATTTGATGGGTATATATTTGGTTTTTCTAATAGTATTTTTAAAAACTTTTTTTGTACAATTTCTAGTTTTTGTAAATGTTCCTTTATAGAACTTCCCCATGCAATGATTCCATAACGGAGTCTGGATTCTACCAAAGCGTAGTAAATGGTTCGTAAGGTGGGTATTTCAAGAATTTTTTTCATATATTTAAATCTAAAAAGTATAGTTCTTAGTGTGCTACATATACTTGTGATGTGGAATACAGACATCACAAGATTTCGATCTATAGTGATACCAAGATATTTTAATGTTTCTGTCTGTTCTATCGGTATGTATGGGTATATATTTATTGAGGAAAAGTGTGGAAGAGAATTTTTATAACAACCAAAAGGTAAGTACTTTGTTTTTAAATAATTGATTGACAATAATTTATGATCAAACCACTCCTTAATATTAGGTAAATCTTCCTCAGCTAGTCTTTTCAGATCCAGCCAAGTTTCTGCCTCATATAAAATTGCAGTGTCATCTGCGAAGCTTACAATTGTTCCTTCAGAATTTTGTTTATATAGAGTAAAGTAAATCGTTTATATAGACAATGAAAAGGGCCCTAATACGGTGCCCTGGGGAACACCGTACTGTACCACGTGTTCCTCACTGACCACTGAGTTTATTTTAACTACCTGCTGTCTATGGCTCATATAACTTTTTATTATATTGGATATGGGTCCTCTGAACCCACAGTCTTCTAAGGTTTCAAATAACTGAGAGTGGCATACTGTGTCGAAAGCCTTTTCTAGATCCAAAATCAAGGGGTCTTGATATATTCATCCACTAACTCCTAGCAGCCCCCATTTTAAAATCTTAAAAGAACTACCCTGCATCATTTGAAAGTCCTTTTCATGGCAAATACAGTAGTGCATAATTTTGATAAACTCGGTTGAGATTTTACAAAATTATACAAATTGTACAACAAAACTTACCACCCCATGTAATTGAAAAAACGCAAAATTGTTGACAATTCGCCTGGATACTTCGTTTTTAGGGTTCCGTACCCAAAGTGTAAAACGACGGGACTCTATTACTAAGACTCCGCTGTCCGTCTGTCACCAGGCTGTATCTCATGAACCGTGATAGTTAGACAGTTGAAATTTTCACAGATTATATAGGTATTTCTGTTCTGTTGCCGCTATAACAACAAATACTAATAAACAGAATAAAATAAATATTTAAGGGGGCTCCTATGCAACAAATGGACATGGACCTGAATCTGTATGCTAATAAATGCCGGAGTCACCGGTCGGCTGAGATACTACCATTAAAATAAAATTAATATTCAAGGGGGGCTCCCCTTATATAATAATATTTTTATAGATAATGGTACGGAACCCTTCGTGAGGCTGTTTTTTTTTATTTTAGGGGGGAATATTTTTGACCGTTAAGGGGTCTTGATATGTTCCTCCCCTTAACCCTAGCAACCCATATTTTAAAATCTTAAATAGAACTACCCCACGTGTTACATATCATTTGTTCCTGGCGAATACAGCAGTGCATCATTTTTAAAAATTGGTTGAGATTTTACAAAATTATTCATATTGCACAATTTATTAATTACACAAAATTGTTAATATTATCACATTTCCTGACAGGTGGATACGAAGAATGAGGGCTACAGAATGGCCTGCTAGTTCTCTTGATCTCAGTCCTAATGACTTTTACCGATGGGGGTATCTCAAGTCAGTAGTTTACAAAACGCCGTCACTGAACCTTCAAGATCTATAAAATTAGATAACAGCAGCGTGCAGGGATATCAGGCAAGAAAATTTTGAAAATGTGAGCGAGGAATTTCAGCAACGACTTTATTATTGCATAGAAGAAATGGTAAACATTTTGCAAAAGAAACAGCAATTTATTAGCTAGTTGTTGCTATTAATTTTTAATTTTTTTAAATGTTTTTAAATAGTGTAAAATGTCAACCAATTAATTTCCAAAAATGATGAACTGCTATATTGGCCATGAAAAGGGCTTTCCAATGATGTATAAAACGTGGGGTAGTACCATTAAAATTTTTAAAATTGGGGTTGCTGGGTGTTAGGGGATGAACATATCAAGACTCCTTGACTGTCAAAAATATTCCCCCCTAAAACAAAAACCGACGTGTCCCGGCGTATTCTCAAATATTTTGCGGTTTTTCAATTACAGGGGGTGGTAAATTTGATTGTGCAATTTGAATATTTTTTTAAAATGTCAGCCGATTTTCAAAAATGATGCACTGCTGTATTCGCAATGAAAAGGGCTTAAATGATGTATAACACGTGGGATAGTTCCATTTAAAATTATAAAATAGTGGTTGCTAGGGGTTAGGGGGATGAACATATCAAGACCCCTTGCACTGTTAAAAATGGTCCCCCCTAAAATAAAAATCAACATGTCCAGGCGATTTCTTAAATATGTTGCTATTTTTCAATTACAGGGGGTGGTAAGTTCTAATATGAACACAGTGTATATATCATGTGGAACATTGTAGATAGCGATATATGTTGCCAATATAAATATAATGAAAATTTATGATAAAGCAATGTGTTAAGACGACTAAGAATCTGATGTTGGCAATAATGGAAGAGTGGATTTTTCAATATTTCGTGAAATATTCGTATATTATAGCAAAAAACTGCCATAACATGAATATCCTAGTGTTTATTGTTTATTGTTTTATAGTAGTTTTAGACTAAATAGTGTTATTAAATTTGAATTAAACATCCTTCAAATGTGTCAGACGTCATCTGTTGACGAGTAGATTTTGATCCCAATAGATGGCGTCCCCAAATTTGTACGACGCGACGTTTAATACAAATATAATACCACTATTTAGTTTAAAGCTAGTACAAAACAATAAACAATAGTATTTATGATGTTATGCTTATGACATAGTTTTTCTTGCAATAATATACGAATATTTAACAAAATATCGAAACATCCACTTTTCCATTGTTGCCAATTGTTCGGATTCTTAGAAGTTCTGCTCAAGTCATAATCTGCATTTTAGTGATTTATATTTTTTAGATTACCCAGTACGCAAGGATTCGAGAAATATATGGCTCCAGACTCTAGACAGCAAACGTTAAAAACATCTGTTGGCAGATGCATTTGCTCTAATTCGGTGCAAGTGACGTAACATATCCCTTTCACCGTACATATCGTTTATCATTGTACGTTTCAGTTCAACGTACATAATTGCTCAGGCAATTTATAAACAAAGTTTGCTCTAAACACAAAGTTACACACCTTTGCAGAGGCATGTGGACAAGCTTGGTGGAGAAAATTTAATTAGGCGACACAAAAGAGCTGTCAGATAGCTCCAGTGCACAAACGAGTATACTTGAATGGCTATAATCGCCACTATATGACACGGGCTATTGTTCCATGACTAGCTGCATCGGAACGCCAACGATACTGTTCAATATGCGCAAAATTAAAAGTTGATATGCTATGACAAGATCAGGATAGTCGAGACTGTCGAGAGACAGGCCTGCATTATGCTACCTACCTACTTAACTATCCATAGCGGGCCGAAGAGAAAAATTTAGTATGTACAACGGGCCGAAATAAAAACAATTGATAATAATAGTACTTATATTGGTAGTTAAAAAATAAGAAAAGGTACAGATATATAAGTACAAAAATAAGTAAGTTTATCTAGCGCTGGTATTACAACACAATAAAGAAAAATATAAAACTAAAATTACGTACGTCTTTAGGATGTCTAGATTACTAGTCTAGACTAAAAGATGTCTTTATTGAATCTCAACAAGTCATAACACTTATTTACAATGATTAAACTATGAAATTACTATCGCAAACTAAACACTTTTAGTTACTTGTTATTTTATCTTGCCTCTAAGAACGTTTAAACTAAAATGACTGCCATGCCGTAACAATCGGCTGGCTCTTAGTTTCCATTTACCAGGTTCTAGAAACTAATAGAATGTTCTCGATTAGTCCATTCCATGTTAGACTGTATACAAGGGCGTCTCGAAAAGATATCCATGGGGTACTCCACATGTGTTCATGCCCCGACTATTCTACATGGGACCAGGGGGTGTATCTCTGTTATTTGAAGTCCTAGAGGGGTGAGACTTCGCCCCTGGAGGTTGTGTCTGGCATCTCCAGATGCGATGTTGTCATATTGTGCAGATTTTCCCTAGATCTAGGGAATTATTAGTATATCGTGTACAATTACTGCTGATGACTACCCCGTAACAATATAAGCAAGCTGCTTCACATTAAAACACAATGCTGATGGCGCTTCTGGTTTAGTCGGAGGTCAACGTGTGATACTCATAGACATTGGCCTTTTCTACTAAACCAGAAGCGCCATCAGCATTGGATTTTACTATGGAACAGCTTGTATATATTTGTGAATAATATCAAACAATAACAACTCACATAAACATATTGATAGGAATATACTGATGTATCTATTGGAATAGTGTATCATTATAATTTTCCTAATTTTATAGCAAAAAAAGTCAACTCATTTTAAATAATTTACCCAGATTATCGTGATCCTTCGTGAATAAAACAAAGGGTTTTCACCCTCGTCTGCGTAAGGGTGAATATACAAATTTTACAGGCTATAAATTTGCAGCTCTACCTACACAAAATATCTAACTAGCCCAAAGTTGAACCGTTAATGCAGCTACAATATAGTTAATTAAGGACGTGATTAAAGCTGTCGCTAATTTCAGTATAAAACTTTCGTAATTTGGGGACAAATTGCCTTATTCTTAATTTAAAAAACTACCCCGTATTAAATTGCAGGCCCAACTTAGGTATTACGTGAGTTTCGCGTGAATCACATCTTCAGCTTACAACGCGGCGGCTCTGGAAAACAATAAAAATGTTAATTTTTATTGCGCCCATTCACAAAAATTATTAGAGTCATAATTATCGCGACAAAGAGAAACCGAAAAATGGGAATGTCACAATTCATACAACTTCCCCCACAGGGAAATTACTAGACAGACAGACAACTAGACAGTTAAAAAGGGGTAGAAAACATTATAGCGTGTAAGTGGAAATTCAGGGGAATCGAGCAGTTTCAAATTTTGGTTGTTTGAAATTTTTTCCCCTTGTATCGACATCGACTAATGGTGAAGCTCAGACCGCCATTGAAGGTGTAAGGCTTCACAGACAATCAAAGGGGATAGAAGGGGCAGGTTGTGGTGTATACTCTACAGGTCAGTCTGCGATTTTAATTTAAGTGAACTAAGGTTTTCAATGTAAGTGACATAAGAATGCCAGTGCAGTACAAGCATAACTACCCTTAAATTTCCTACCTACCCAAAATTTTTCTCATTAATTTATTATTACTCCCCACCTTAACTAATACCGTAAGACCATATCCAAAATCAGAATAAACCTCTACCTCAAATAAAAATGTTAGCCGTTGAAGGCTAATACAAATTGCAATAAATATACCTTGAGGGCAACAAGAATTAGGTACAAAGTACAAATACTACAAAAATCTAATTTAATAAACCTGAAATATAAAAAAAAGATTACAAAGATTAAAAAAACAAAAAGATAAAATAAGAAAAAAAATTTCTTTCTACAGAGACAAAGCAAGCTATTATAAATATTAATGCGGATTTATCATCAATATTTTATTTATCTAAAGCTCATGGATTAGTTTTAAATTCATTCAAAATTCAAGTTTTATTACAACACATGGTAAAAATATAGGGACTTAATTTTACGCCGCATCTTAAATTATAAATAATTTAATTTGTGATCCTGCTAATAATAAAAAATGTGAAAATATGGATATTTAATTTATTTCAATTAAAGTCTTCGAAACATGTTTCCGATTTGGTGCAAAAATCGTATGGAAAATTAAAAATAATATTAGCTATAGTGCTTTCATTTGATATACAAACTAATGGAACGCGGTGCTCAGTGGCGCGCGCAATTATCCTAATATAGGTAATATAATAAAAAAAACAATAATCTTATCGTTCTCGTAGAACAGAACAGCTGCCCACAACTGCATGCCGGAAAGGGCAAATTAAAGACTGGCTGGAAGAAAGAAACATTGAACACGATGATTCACTACTTAAAGCTGAATTGTTGCCACTGGCAGGGCAACATTTTCCAGCTTTAAAGAAGTATGTAGTGGATAAAATGGCCAAAGCAAGACGAATGGGGGTAATTCGATTGCCTCACACTAAATATTCTTTTGTATTGCATAGTGATGTGATTTACCGCTTCTGTAGTAATTGGTACGGGTTTTATTTGTAAAATGCCGCACAATTTTTTGCTCTAGTTTGTATATCAAACGAAATCACTATAATAATGACGTTTGAGTACCGGTATTAAATAATTAAAACTGTGCGATAAGTTAATCCTTGTATATTGGCCTGTTCTATTGCAAAGTGATAGAAATAGCCTGTAGAAATTTCCTTCGAGGACGAAAGGCCTTAGATATATAGACGACCAAGTCTTTACTGAAGACAAAAAATATGAAATAATTCCATGGAAAGTAAGGTAAATTTTTAGAACTTTGTTTGACTAGATATTCAAAGAGGTTAGATAAGTGCTACATTACATTGCTAAGATATCCAGTATGGTTTTTCCGGTATTGACAGGATGACTTTGTTATTAAAGTGCTATAACCGCCGAGGGACTGCCTAGCCGCGAGACTTGACTGGTAAGATCTCGATCGAAGTTAAGCAAGACCGGCGTTGGTGGCACTTGGATGGGTGACCTAGGCAGGCTTGGGGATGGGCTGTGGCATTCCAACTGAGACCTTGGAACACTCAACATCTGTTGAGGGCGCGTGGTCCCAGATAAGTAATGAGTAATAAATCTCGGTAACTCAGAACCATGCTATCATACATAAAAATTGTAGAGACTTTGCCACCAAGACATCCGTAACAAATAGGATGGTTTGAAGAAAAAGTACTCAAGTAAAAAGGACGAATGAGGATAAGTGTTGTAGTGGAAGTGAAACCACTACACTCCGACCTGTATACATACATACATACAAGTGCTATAACAAAATATAGGTATACTTACAAATTTTTTTTAAATTGTTTTAAATACTGCGTTTTAATTTTATTAATGTTATGTTCAGTTCAATCACCCTGTCTGCTTATCAATCGATAGCTATCAGACAAATTCATGTATAATTTAGGGCCGCGTTGTCCGTTTGAGGATAAATAGATTATTCATAGGATAATTCACTTAAGCTTCTACGGGCGAGAAATTTCACCAATTTTGTCGTAGTACGGGAACAAACTGACATTACCTAATTGAAACCCAAATAAAATCAACACAAACTCGTAATTCCGTTCGGTCAGCGTTACGGAAAGGGCCCGCCCCCAAAACCAAAAATTCACTTTCATCTGGGAAGTGGTTCGTGAAAGTTTTACCTAAATGTTTACATTTACTCGATCCTTCTTTAATGGGAATGTTGCAGAAAGCATAGCTTTAGCTTTCGGTTGCCAGGAAAAGTTATTCAGACCTCAAACCGCTAATCAGCTTTGGGAAGTAGTCGAAGATGCTTGGTAAAAACCTGTTGATAGTTATGAGGTCATTAATTATGTCGATGCCACGGTGATTGGAAAGTATCTTAGCAGCTAACGGTTCTGCTATAAAATATTAATTTTTGTAATATTTTTATTTATCAAAGTTTTGCCCAATAAAGAAATTATCAATGTTCTTATTGCACGTCACTGAACAATTTTAGAACAAAACCCGATTTACGTTAACGAAAAATGAGAAAAATTACTGTGGCAGCGGAAAGTCGTGCACTTTGAGAGGCGGCGAGTGTACGTGTCTTGCAATTTTTTTATTAGTTCTTGTTGTGCAACCAGATGCTGTTAGCTTATGGGTATAGTTGAAATCAAGTACAGGGTAAAGTAGATCCTGTGGTATTGGCCGAGCTTTTACCCCCCTTAAGTATTATTACTTAAAGGGGATGAAAGGCGTCTCATTTTAAACGGGGAATCCAACGGGGGCTAGAGCCGCAATCTTTATCAAAATTATTCAGTTTTCCGACAGTTTTTCATATAGGAAATTCGGGTTTAAAATTAAATTAAAATTAGTTAGCTGGAAATTAGTCAAAATGGTTGTATTTTAGGTTAGATCTACTTAACCCTATGGTTTAATCTTTTGTCTCATTCATATATGTTTGTAAATTCATATAACGCCTCTGGTTCAGCAGTCAAGTAAGTGTCTAAAATTATAACTTGTTTGGTATAAATGTTTTATTGTTTCATAACTTATTCTGTTAAATATCAAATATATATTCTGTTCCGTTATTTTTTGAACGTGGTTAGGTTACTTATTATTAGTATAGGTAAGACTATTATTTGCACATATAGTTACACTAACATTGGTGTTTTTCACTGTCACTTATTAACTCACAAAAACTCACATCAGAAATTCATATCGCCAATCGAATTACCTCCATTCCTCTTGCTTTGGCCATTTCATCCACTACATACTTCTTGAAAGCTGGAAAATGTTGCCTTGCCAGTGTCAACAATTCAGCTTTAAGTAGTGAATCATCGTGTTCAATGTTTCTTTCTTCCAGCCAGTCTTTAATTTGCCCTTTCCGGCATGCAGTTGTGGGCAGCTGTTCTGTTCTACGAAAATGATAAGATTATTGTTTTTTATTTTATTTCCTATATTAGGATATTTGCGCGCACCATTGAGCACCGCATTCCATTAGTTTGCGTATCAAACGAAAGCACTATAGCACGAGAATCTCAGTGGTTGGGATTTTCTAGAGTGAGAGACAAATAGATAAAGCGCACAGAACAGGCTTATAAGACAATTTTGAGACAAAAAGCATATTTTAATTATAACTATGATAATAGCTAGTGCATGCACTTAATTTGATAATCAGATCTTATGTAGCTTTTTAATTATTTATACTTAACCAAAATCAATGCATCTATTTGCCTCTCACTCTACAAAATCCCAGCCTTAAGTAAAGTGTTAACCAAAGGATTAACCTCGACTACCTGATCCGGACGAATGAAAGCACATTGTTTTGACAACTCTTCAATCTTGGGGAAGCAAAAGTATTTGAGGTTACTTCCTTTAGTGTTTCGACTATAATTACAATTCCTCGCGACAGCACAGGTTGGCATTGTTAAAAAAATTGTAGCACATAATAATAATACCTACCCGTATCCACCTACCTATGTGTATACCTACACACAACGCAAAATCTTGTCAATTATCAATTTCAATTTGAAAACAAGAGTAGGTGGGTATTTATTTTCAACTGTGTAAAAATCGCGCCTAAAATCACGTTGGCGAGAAATACGTCATGTGAGGTGCATGCACACGATTGACCATTTTTGGTTCGGCTACCTGACACCTGACATACCATTGTCTTTGTATGATGGGCGACACTGACGTGTCTTGTGTGAAAACACTGAAAACTTGCGTTTAAAACAATGTATTGCTATCAACGGCGCTTCTTTTTGTTGTTGCCGTTTCGGCGGGAGTCGGCGACTGCACGCCACCGTGACGCTGCTAAATCGGAGGCAACAGTCAACAATGTTTCGTCAAAACGGACCACTCCGAGATGCGCTGCACGGTGGCCTGTGTGAAAAGACTCTACTAACAACCTTAGAGGACTGATTTAAACCAAGATATATGGGAAAAATTACTACCTACTTCCACCTGTCAGCGATAAAGATGACAAACTGGGCAAGGAATAACAAATAGAATTATCAGCATTCTGTTCAAGGTACCTACGTTCGTTTGAATTTATATTTATACTGCACCTCGCCTTCAAAATCATTTACTTTGTAGATGTTCAAAGCAAGTTGCGACAGGTTGGGAATAGATAACTTGATATTTCTTTAGTAACCATGAAGGGTAATTGGTAATTTTCCCATAACCTAAATGTATTAAAATAAAATGTATGGCACAGAGCAACGCTCCTGTAACATAATATTACATTCGAACCAAAATGCAGAGGTATAAAATAAAACAGGCAAATTATAATAAATTATTAACTAAAAGAAAATAACGAAAATTGGATAAAATGACACTCAATTTTAAAAGACTTACCTTGTACATTTCATTTGACTGTACAATTTGTATTCTAGAATTCTCGATATCTCCAGTAGAAGAAAATATGACATTACCTTACCCAAACTGTTGAACAATATACAAATGAATCGAATGATCTTTTCTTTATTAATGTTTCGGTCAGAAATGTTACTGCGTAAGATATTTTTAATAAAATTAACATTTTCACACCTAATTATCATTATCAAATCCCCTTTGGAGCAATCTGTCGCTTTACATCGCTTCGATTAGCTTGACTTATTCAACGA
>CAXKVY010002628.1:0-26320 GCA_964058915.1 Tetropium fuscum
AGATATATCACCAGAAAAATCACAGCTTGACAATGACCGGCTTGATCTACTTCTACTTATTTTTGTATAAAAATACTTGGACGGCAGGTCAAGAGTACTTTAATAGTACAGAAGACCGTAGAAATGATCAGCAAATAATTATCAGCTGTGACCTCTTGTGACTCAGACTTTTCCCAGAGAAATAAAAGAATGAGATTTTTTAAAAACAATATATTACAAAAATATTTATATTACCAGTTGATGGTTCACATTGATCTTAACTTAAAATTAAAATTTACAATTGGATTGCCTGAGGGGCGTTAAAAAGACTCTACTTGATTAGGTAGCCTGAAGGGCTTTAGGTTAAAACAATAAAAAATGTTCACTCTTGACACAAGGTCAAGTCGAGAAATTTATCATTTACAGCAAAAGTGAATTGTAAACCTTGGTAAAGTAAAGTGGAAATATTCTTTAAGACCTGGTAATTCCTAGGGGCAATTAATTATTCAAAAATACCTTTCCTCTTCTCTGGAGATCCCCTCGTGAATGAGCTTGGCCTCCTAGGATCCTAGGCTGAAGCTTCGGCTTGGTGGTCCAGCTGAGCTGAGACGTAGCCTCTAAGGGTGATGTATCCCGCAATGGGTGGAATGTGCCGGCTGCAGGAGGAGGTATCTTCCAGTCTAACGTTCAGGAATCGGTAATAATGGTCTCTGCTCATCACAGGAATTGATTCTCGGTCATGAAGGTGTGGAAGAAAAATTTACCAGTATCAGGTTTCTTTTACCAGTATCAGAACTTTTAACAAAAAATAAGAGGCGCCACGGTTCTACGCGAAGCCAAGAATGAAAAGAAAATAGCCACTTGCCGAGAGGACACACATATCGAGCCCCATAATGACAGTTTTCACAAAAATACCACTCTCGCCTAGAGTGCAGAATAATAGAAAGGAAAGAGCAAAGACCAAAATGTGCTTTGTTCAATATGCGCTAAGAAACCCTTAACGTGGTGCTTCTGTGGCAATATCGGTAAATCGACTAATGCTTCGAATAAAGAAAGAAAGAAAGAAAGAAAGAAACCATAATATTCAGCCCTGAGAGAGAGACTATTTGAGAACGTAAATACTTGCATAATACTCTCGACTATTTAACTTATGTCAACTAATGAATAATAGTTAACGTAACACTATTTTACATTATATCTGAGAGTAGATTAGTGAGGAATGTCAGCAAAAACAATACACAACATGTAAAAAAAGAGCCTATATTACAAAAAAGTTATGGTGCCATCTCTTCACGAATGACCAAAATATTTTCTTTGTGGCTTGTTATAATAGGCCATAATTCAAGACAGTATTAGGTAATTCATTTTCACACAGAATGTGGTCTGTCATTGCCTCACATTAAGCTCTACAATTTTTAGAAGAAAAGAGATGCAGGCAAGATCTGATATTTTTCTTAAAACTGCTTACAAATAAAATTGATAGCCCGTATCTGTTGTCACAAATAAAGTTCTATCACCGTGTGCAGCCTAAGCAGGTGACATTTTTTCACAAAAAGTGGGAACTTAATAAACAAAATTGCTGATCTGTACACATTGCAGCACTAGTTCTAGGTTGAGATATTCAATGTAAATAAAACTCAGTTTAATAAAATGACTAATAAAACATCATTTAGATAAATAAGCAACTTATTTTTTTTTCTGTTTCCTTCCTATTATTTTGTTTATTTCTTTCTATAAATACATAAATAAATAATGTGGCCGTAAATATTGTCTAATATTATGCTCATAGTAGGTACGAAAGATAGGTCTGTAATAAGTGTTTATATTTAAGAAAGTATTTTTACTGTGCTTGATAGTTGTTATAAATTACACTTGTTTCGCACCCTCCATTGAAGAGCTTCTTAACGTCGCAATGAAAAATCGATACGCCCTAACTAAGGCGATATTCTAAAAATATAACCATATTTTTAGCATAGGCATATATTTTTATGGGAGATATATCTGTGTTGTCAATTTTTATGACAAGACGCGCATACCTCGACGTTAAATTTGAGCTTCCAACATTTTAAATTACATTTAATATCAAAGTTCATGGTAGTAATAATGCAATAATTAATTGTTATATGTATTTGACACGCAATATGCATGAGCTTATTTTATCGCTCGTATTAAATTATTAATTATTTCATGAAGTTGCAGGTATTTATAAACATATTAACCGTATGAACTCGTCTTCAGTCATCTACAGTTATTTATTTTCCTCATGGTATTTATGGGCTCATCTACTGGAATTTATAATATTATTTTTGCCAAATAACTATTTTCAAATGATTAATTTATATATTTTGAAACCATTTTAAATATCATTGAAATACTTGTGTATTAATATTCGCTTGCATATGGATTTAAGTTCCTTACAAATTGATGCTTATATTATATGGAAGCTCAGAAATGCCATGATAATTTTTTTGTTTTTCTTAGTCCCAACTTGAAACTCGAAATTTAATACCTTCTGGTATAGATTTCATCATATATGATTTTCTAATATACGTATTCTTAGCGATATCGATATTTCAAATCTAGTGTGAACTAGAGCCTTAGTGAACAAACAGATAGGTAAGTCAGAACGTCTTAAGATAGGTCTTTTGGAACGTCTTTCGGAGCAGTGAATAATAGGTTTATTTAGTTTTGGTAAATCACCTGTTAATTTATTATGATATTGTTTTATGTTAACAGTGATCAATCATCGATACTGACATAGATCAAAATATAATGCTAGAGTAACTTTATACGACTTCGGTTACTCACCATAAACTAATTTTAGTTATTCGGTTATAATTATTTAGGTTGATACTTGTTGCTTTTTTCTTGTCACAAGAAAAATATGAATATGGCCATAACAATAAATTTAATTGTTTAGAAAAAGTACATAAATATTATACATATTCAGTGGACGGTATATATTTAGTCGACTATTGCAACTTCAAAAAACATAAATTCTCTGTTAATAAACTTACTATTTATTATCAAAAATATCAGAAAAGCTACCAATTAGATATTTATAATTAATGTATCTATTGGAAAGAATTTATAAGGAGGGCAGTGCTCCAGTTCTGTCCCTGCACCGACCGCCACTGGTACAAAGTACAGCGTACAGAGAGTACAGAGCATAGAGCACAGAGAACAGAGCACGAGCACAGAGCACAAATCACAGAGCACAGAACACAGTACATATATCAGAGTTCACAGAGCACAATACAGAGCGTAGAGCATAGAGCACAGTGTACAGAGTATGAAGTACATAGTACAGAGTATAGAGTACAGAGTATACAGCGCAGAGTGCAGAGCAGAGACCACAGAATATACCGGGTATAGTACCAAGTATAGTACAAAGTACAGAGGGAGTGTCTCATACCGCAGAAATATGTTAAAAATGAGAAGAAGTTTTTTTTTCTATTACCGATAGTTCGTTATTTTATAGTATTGTGTTGAATGAAACAAAAATTCAAACTGAAATCACAGGCAATAATTTTACAAACAAAATAAAGAACTTGTATACTTGCTAATGCCCTATTTTTTCCAAAATCTCTATCGCTAATCGCTTATTTATATTAGTAACATTTATATTAAAATTCTCTATTAATTTTCCATCGCTTAGTTTTGCATTATTATCTTTTAATTTTTTTAATTTCGATAATGATCCCAGCTTATATAGATTTCAGTGAACAGTACAGTTTCAGTGAATTTATTGCCAGTAAAATATAATTAGTGCCAAATAGAGCACAGTTAATTGCTTTTAAAATTATAATGAAACATACTTTATCCATGCAAATAACAGCCACTATTTAACTACACACTTTCGACCATTTGTCCAATACATATTGAACGTTTGGCGATGGGTTTCATTTAATGTCTCCAAAAGTGACAGCTAATGTGCTGCTATAAATTTTCATGATTACAGGAGTGATTGATAACGTCACTAATACGATATCACGAAAAAAAATTCGAGGCGAAATTGTTACAAATTTATACATAAATCAATGGAACGGTCACTATGTAAATTTAGTACGCGAGCTGTATCATTTTTCAATAACTGCAGGATCAATATTGGTTATGATTTATCATCAAGTATTATATACCAGCCTAAAGTATTATATTATATTAAAATTATACCTCAATTCAAATAACGATTCATCAGCACTATATAATATATAACCAATAAAGAGCTAATTCTATTTCCTTTGGATATATATGTATCTATATATATATATATATATATATATATATATATGTATCTATATATATATATATATATATATATATATATATATATATATATATATATATATATATATATATATATATATATATATATATATATATATATTATATATATATATATATATATATATATATATATATATATATATATATATATATATATATATATATATATATATATATATATATATATATATATATATATATATATATATATATATATATATAGATATGTACTAATTAGGTTAAAAATTTTTGATAGCCTAATTATAAATGGATCTGAATATGAGATATTAGCTTTGAAATTCTTTGCTATTCATATTTATTTTGTGAAAAGTAATCTTGGGTTTGTAGCATTTCATTACATAGAAATAAGCAAATAGACGAATAAGAAAGAAAACACACTTACCAGTGCTATATCTGGACACACATACGGAAATGAATCACTATGCACTTGAAAACGAACCACTTAGAAGTTGTACAAGTTCTTTCACCTTTCTTGAGGATCTTCAGAGCAGTATACGATTTATTTCATTGATCATTCATACTTGAATTTAAATTACCAATACACCAACACTTGCAGTGACGTTTTATGACATTACTTTTTGACGGAATATATATATATATATATATATATATATATATATATATATATATATATATATATATATATATATATATATATATTCTTTGCTATTCATATTTATTTTGTGAAAAGTAATCTTGGGTTTGTAGCATTTCATTACATAGAAATAAGCAAATAGACGAATAAGAAAGAAAACACACTTACCAGTGCTATATCTGGACACACATACGGAAATGAATCACTATGCACTTGAAAACGAACCACTTAGAAGTTGTACAAGTTCTTTCACCTTTCTTGAGGATCTTCAGAGCAGTATACGATTTATTTCATTGATCATTCATACTTGAATTTAAATTACCAATACACCAACACTTGCAGTGACGTTTTATGACATTACTTTTTGACGGAATATATATATATATATATATATATATATATATATATATATATATATATATATATATATATATATATATATATATATATATATATATATATATATTCTATGCTATTCATATTTATTTTGTGAAAAGTAATCGTGGGTTTGTAGCATTTCATTACATAGAAATAAGCAAATAGACGAATAAGAAAGAAAACACACTTACCAGTGCTATATCTGGACACACATACGGAAATGAATCACTATGCACTTGAAAACGAACCACTTAGAAGTTGTACAAGTTCTTTCACCTTTCTTGAGGATCTTCAGAGCAGTATACGATTTATTTCATTGATCATTCATACTTGAATTTAAATTACCAATACACCAACACTTGCAGTGACGTTTTATGACATTAGTTTTTGACGGAATATATATATATATATATATATATATATATATATATATATATATATATATATATATATATATATATATATATATATATATATATATATATATATATATATATATATATATATATATATATATATATATATATATATATATATATATATATATATATATATATATATATATATATATATATATATATATATATATATATATATATATATATATATATATATATATATATATATATATATATATATATATATATATATATATATATATATATATTTAGAGGAACCATACAAACCTAAGCCCTGGATAGCAAATTGAATGTACAATCCTGAGCCACTTTGACCATTCCAAACCATATATATGGCTTAGGACTGTATATTCTGTATATGGACCCTTATAATTCTGTAATTATGATAATATAGAAAACTTTTCAAAATATTTTTTGTTAGCTTAACTTCGGAAGATTTCTTCATAGTTAGTAAATATTTTATGCAATATATAGAAGAGGGCGTAAGAGTACTATTGCGATGGATCAGGTTTGTATGAATCTTTGAAATATAGTTCATGAATAATCCAGTGAGGGTGTTCGTATCAACGTAAATTATATACAAGTATATACTTGTAAATCATACAGTTCTAAGCCAATTTCATTTGGCAACAGTGTTAATTTCTGATTAGTAGTTAGTGCTAACCTTACTTTTGAAAATATTGAATTTCCCTAAGGTCGACTTTCAGGTACTAGTTAAACGATCCTCTCTCAAATTGTGACAAATATGATTTCCCACTTTCTTTTTAATAATTATCTGTGAGGAAAACTATTTAGTCACTTAATAAAATACAATTAAAAGCTTCTTCCAAAGGTGCATAATTTTTTTTGAGCATTTTTTCAACTCTTATTATGTTATCTAACACAGCGTTTAATTTTCTTTTGAGATCACATTAGGTGGTACTGAATAGAATGTCGATCGCTTTTTAAACGGTTTTATTTAGCTTGACATAACTAAATATATATGATATATATATAATATATATATATATATATATATATATATATATATATATATATATATATATATATATATATATATATATATATATATATATATATATATATATATATATATATATATATATATATATATATATATATATATATATATATATATATATATATATATATATATATATATTTGTTTGTTTCAAATCTTCAGCTACTTCCCGATGTGATAGAGTATAGTGTTTCGGTGACAATACAATTTTTTTTATTATAAAGAAAATCAAAATGGAGGATCCAAAATGGTGGAATTTATGAACCGATTTGGCTCAAACTTGGTATTAGGGTTGTTTAAGGTTACTGTGCTCATTTGGTTACTTTTAACGAGTCCCATACATTATACTTGGTGACTAGGGTTTGATGATGGAGGCAGGAGGTGGACTGTGGAACCTAAAAAAACTAAATACTACAAAATAAAAATGGGTATAAAAACTTTTAACTTAAACGGTTTTATTTTAAATTATCAGTTTTACTAAAAACTACAAATTAATTAGGACACACACCCGGACCTTCCTGATATTCTGACGTTTGGTAAGAAATAAAAACGCGGGGTGCATAAGAACCATATTTCAAATGCTCCCCGCGTTTTTATTTCTTACCAAACGTCAGAATCTCAGGAAGGTCCAAGTTTGTCTCCTAATTATTTTGTAGTTTTTAGTACAACTGATGATTTAAAATACAACCGTTTAAGTTAATAGTTTTCTTAACTATTTTTATTTTGTAATAAATACATAAATATCTCAGACATGGAAACATACAGATTTTTTTCTTAAAAACAAGAGAATACTAACAATTTATGTTTTTTATAATCAATGTTTAAACAAAAATTTATGATCAGATAAATATTATTAATGGGCCCGTTCAGCATTTTTCTTATTTCAGAAATTGAAAGTAGGGCACTTTTTAAGGCAATTTACAAATTCTTAAGTTTTATTCGGACGTTTAGGACCATAAATAAATTGACAAAGTTAAACCACGCTGAGTTTCGTGTGACATCTTCAAAATCTGCAAGTACGTCATTATGACATTCAAAATAATGTCACATCAAAGTACGCTCGATTTTGTTTCCATAAACACCAAAACACTTTTACTTCGATCGACGCGCGTTTCGTCAACTAACTTGGCATCATACGGAGACTTTATTTTTCAGTCTTTATTTTTATTAATAGTCAAACCCCATAAAAATCTACTGGTAAATTTCCAGAATCTGCTTTGATAAAACACTGTCCACTGGAAACATTGCGAGCAATAAAAATAAATATTTCAAATGATAATACTAATCGTGTAATTTGGAAAAACACGCCTTTTTCGTATGGATTATAATGGACTAGTCTACCTACAGTACCTACTGTAGTAGTAGGTAGCAAACTCACTCGTTCGCGATCCCGCGTCATAATGTTTATGCAACATGACGTCACGAGTCCGCGAGGCGCTTTGTACTAAAACCCAATATTTACATTGAATATCTTAGGACTGGATATACTGACGAAGCTGAAATTTTAACAGCTTATCTAGATGATCGAATTCTATTGCATACCACTTACTATTACGTGAATACATACTACTAAAAACAAAAAAAAGAAAATAATTTCTAGAAAATAATGCTTCATTTTTTAAATCACCGATAATATAAAGTTTCTTCTGTTTTCCTTGTTTTTATAAATATGACCCTCAGAATGATTTACCTGTATACCTACATACAGAAAATAATTCAATTCTCTTTGATAATTTTGAACCTGTTTTAAATTGGGTACTGGAAGTTGATCCAAAATTCTTACGATCTGAAAACATTGTATCTGAATCGGGAACATGTAACAACACATTTATAGAAATTGAAACCAAGAGTTCTATAAGCCCTGTAAAAAATGAAAATTTAGGAGCTAAAGAAATAGGCTTTTTAATGGACATATTAAGAAAGAAACGGTACATATACCTGAGGATAAAACATTTAATATTCCAAGAAAACTTAAAGTTGAATTTGAAAGTTGTTTAACTGAGATTGAAAAAATGCTACTGAGTTCATACAGCCGAATTGTTATCAGGGGAAAAAGAGGCAGAGGAGTACCCATATTACTTTCAAAAAATATGAAAACATATTTTGATTTATTGGCTCAGATAAGAGATAACTATATTAATGACAATGATTACGTCTTTCACACCAGTGGCCAAAACTGTATTGATGGAATCAAATTATTGTATAAATATGCGAAAAAATGTGGAGTACAGCATCCAGAATGTATCAATGCAACAAGGTTGCGAAAGCATTTAGCTACAGTTACGCAATTACTTCAATTTTCTGAGAAAGATCTGGAGCAGTTCGCAAAATTTATGGGCCATACGTTAAACATCCATTGCAATACTTATAGATTATCAGACAATTTATATCAAACAGCCAAGGTGTCTAAACTATTGCTACTTGCGTCATAAGGAGGAATAGAACAATACAAAGGTATGAATTTAGATGACATAAATATGGATTTAAACCCTATTTCTGAAGAACACGATCGTGTCGAGGATATCATTGCCCAGGTAAATGGAAAAACCAAAAGAGATTCTCATTTACCTTATGAAGATAAAGTACAAGACGAGAACACAGAACATGGTACTAAACAATTCATAGAAACAAAAACAGAAGCCATAAATAAAACTCCTACTCCAAAACAATCATGGACTGTAGAAAAAAAAATTTAAATCATTTTTTTAGCCATATAGAAAGTAAGCGGGCTCCTAAACTGCATGAAGTAAAAGAATTTCTAGAAAAATATCCTGACAAATTTAAACACAGAAAATGGACGTCAATAAAAGCAGTTGTGTTCAACATTTATACAAACTGAAAATATGAAACAATACTAGCTCTATGTAACTAGATAGGTATATGTATCTGTTTATTATTACTTAATAAATAAGTAATTTGAAACTAAGTTTTTTAATAATATATAGAATATATATATTTTTTTACCACTGAATCTGTATAGCGTTTTTCTTCTTTAACTGTACTTTAACTAGGCAACAAAAAAACTGCTTCAATGAGGGCAGGTGGCTTTAATATATTTAGAAGAAAAACACTGAAGCAAATCAGAAATATGTCAGATAATATAATTTATCAATAATAATTTATTATTAATTAGGTAATTTCCCAATGAAGTACTACTAAAAACTAAATTAAACCCAACCCGAGAGGCCAAAGAAATATTTTGTTATCTCGTCAAGTAATTTCAGACGTGTCATTTTAATAAGCATATAAAATTGTTCTTTGTTCAAAAACAAATTCATTCTTCTTGTAACTTGAAGTTTGTCTTATATGATTTTTTAAGTCTTGTTCAGCATTTAGCTTTTCACTAAATGAGTATTAAAGTAAATTAAGAATGTAAAAATATTTAATACTACAGAGAAATAATTTCAGGAAAATAAAGTTACCAAATTTCTATTAAGTAATGTGAATTTATGAAAAATAATCTCAAATTATCTATTTGAAACAGTACAGTGTACATAGGTAAAACATTTAGTATTTAACAGGCAATATTTTCCTTTCCTGAAACTTCTTGTCAAACTAAATATTGTGTTTGAAACTTGTGTTAGCAGGTAGAAAAATGTGGTCACCATAAATCCTATAATAATATGTATGCAAAGTGCACTGTATTAAAATTGGCAACATTGCTCTGGCTCAAGATTTGGCGCTCATTTACATAAATATGTATATTTTGGATTAATATTGTTAGAAATTACCATATGGCTCAGGATGGTACTGTATTTATAAAATATATTTGAATTAACCAATTTTTTTTTACATCCATACTTTTTGTGTATATATTTTGAAATCGGCAAGACCAACAATAAATTAGTCGACATATTTCACTTCCCGCCACTTAATAGCCAAAATAGTTGGTGGCTCAGAATTGTACGTATTTCCAAGTGGCAAGCTATGATAGAAAGATCTATATATATATATATATATATATATATATATATATATATATATATATATATATATATATATATATATATATATATATATATATATATATATATATATATATATATATATATATATATATATATATATATATATATATATATATATATATATATATATATATATATATATATATATATATATATATATATATATATATATATATATATATATATATATATATATATATATATATATATATATATATATATATATATATATATATATATATATATATATATATATATATATATATATATATATATATATATATATATATATATATATATATATATATATATATATATATATATATATATATATATATATATATATATATGTATATATATATATATATATATATATATATATATATATATATATATATATATATATATAAAGTTTTATTATTTTAAATTTTAGAATGGAATATGATTTTATTTTAGATTTTATCATTATTTAATTTGATATTTAATATAAGTTATATATTTGTGATTTGTGATGCTATACCTACTTGTTTGCTCATTACCTGGTTGTAATGGTAGCTAAAGCTGCCTTCACCATCACTACTATAGTATGCACTTTTTTACAGGAGTCGGTTCTTTAGGACAAAATAGCAGAAAATACTCATTGACCACAAAAAGTACAGAGAGCAGAGAAAGCAGCCTATGAATTTTTATAATATCCTAATTTTTATAAGACATTGGAGCAATTGATTTAGTTAATTAACATTAATCGATATTTTAGTGCAGGAATAATAATGCTAAAAAAATGCTTCTTATTTGAATTCGCAAAAATGTAATATATTTTGCACAGCCATTTATTATAATGCGAATTCTAATCTTATTCATTTAAAATATTTATTTAGTTTATTTACTGCGAGGTGTGTGATATTTTAATGCGTACAATAATAATTTTAATGCTTACAGTACCTATTTATAATATAACCCACTTAAATCATAAGCATAGTAAGCACCACCATGGCTCTCTGCACACATTATGGCTTCCACCATCATCCTTAGGCTACCCGCTGCCTCAATCAGGGAAACAACTTTCCAATTTTCAAATACTTTATTTCCATAGACACATACATTCTAAAGACAATGTTAAGATATGAGGTATTGTAGCAAGCATTAGTTTCATTGTAATACTAATCATTTTATGTATTGTGCCGGTTTTAGGCTTTCTCTGCACGTCTTGTCTTTCTCCTGTTCGTTGTTTTTGTGTGTACGCCTGGCGGCGATTTCACCCTCTGTCAGTAGCTCTTACCAGGCTGTTCGTGCTATATCCATTTTTGGTTCATATTTGTTCTGTGTTTGCGTTTCTATTGTTGTTTGATGATTATTGTTGTTTTTACAGGAAAAAGAATTGTAATAAAAACCTGCGTTCATATTTAAACTATTTTTGAGATCCTAGGTGACAATAGATAAAAAAGTGGAGAGCGCAGTCGTGCTCGACGGAAGAGTTAGTACTGGGATATCTAGAATCCAGAGCATATACAAGATACAGATCTTGTAATTTACAAGATATAGATCTATATAGATAATATACAAGATACAGATCCTGAATAATGAATAAGGGTCATATATAAGTATATGGATAAGTATATAAGATCATATTTATTCTAGATGATAATAGGACCTAAGAAAATGGATCTAGAAAATTCACGCAAACCTTTCCTGCCGAAGTAAAGAAATACGTTCAACCTCATCCGTGTAATGTTGATTGCGAAATACCAACCTCAAAACCGTGTGGTAGGTCTTCTCTAACAAAGTGGGATAGAGGCTGGAAGGTTCTCCTAAATCTAAACTAGACACAGAAACGCAATGCTGTCCACACACTACTGCTGCGTAAAATGATAATGATAAAATAACTTGAAAGGTGGTTTCCACATCACCGTAGAGGTACCCTAACACACGTGTTGGCTCTTAAGGAGGCCTCGCCTCGCATATAATAGCCCCCTATCTCCACTAAAAATGATTTCAAAAGAAGCTCTAACTATGAAATTTCATAATTTAATCTATCCTTATTTTGAGTGTAAATTTCATTGTTGATTATTTTTGAATAATTATTAAGGAATATATTGGAAACAATATGAGTAGTTTTAGTTAATAATGATTTTAGTGTTTCTTTACATAAAACACATTTTTCATTCATTGTTTCTACATACTTTTCTAATTTTAAAATTATCAAGTCCCGCAAAATGATCCTATTAAAGAGAGGTAAATCTTTAAAAAACTCGATTTCGTATTTATCAGAAATAAGCTCATTAAAAATTTGATAGGCTTGAATAGAAACTTCAAAGAATAATTCCGATGGTTGTTTTAAAGCACCTCTTGTTAAATTTGTAAGATATTCGCTAACCTCAACGTTTTCAGAAGAGTTGGTAAATTGGATGAAAAAAATCTGAATTTATAATAATGTATAATATAAAATTTTCACAACTATTAACAAATTTAATAACAGAATGCGCACAATATCCGGAAATATAAAATAGCAAATTATGAATTATTTATGAACAGAAATCAATAAGTATTTTCATATATGTCAAACGTAGAACCATATTTTTCGTCTTTGTCATTAAATGGAAGCTCTTTTAAGGAAAATGTACCAAACTTGGCCGACTTTACTCTAAGAAGACTTAAAACTTTTGATTTTTCTTCTGATTCAAGGACTTGTGTCACGAAAATAAGGAAATGTGATCCGCTTTGTTGCCTATATTTTCCAAAACGTCCCTCCAATTTGTAAGTTTGAAAGTTTCCTAATAACAGAAATTTCACTTGAAATGATGCAATATATTATTCAAAGAAGTACTGAACAAGATTGATGTTTTTGTAGTATGCTTTAAAGAAAAAAATGTATCAGCAGTTAATTTACCAGTGTGGCCGTTTTTAATCCTTCAAATTGTAATTCTTCTCATGAGCAAAGAAAATCATAAAATTTTAATAAAAAATTAATATTTTTATCATTGGATTCCTACAAGGATTGGGTCCCTAAAAGGATCACGTTGGTGATATTCTGATTTGGGTGAACACACATTTAATATTTTCCACTAACGTAGAATGGTCGTTAAAAATTCAGCTGTACAAAAATTATTAATTTCATTACATTGATTTAGAGCCGCTAAGCGCGCGCTAGTACAAACAGATATACCAGTTCTGTGATACACTAGTAGGAACTAAAATTTGGCTACCATAGCTGTGGTGTTTTGTGATATTAGACAATTTCGTTGGTAGTGCTAAAAAATACCCACATATTTTGGCGTTGATCTTGGCGTTTAATTTTCATGATTATTAATCGGCTTCCTTTAACATATCCTTTTAAAGGAACTACTTCACTCATGGCTAGCATTCTATATAATTTTGTTAATGTAATTTAATAAATTCTGTTGTTTTCTTTTGTCGGTCGGCTGGGTGATTTATGTGCAGGCCATAAATAATATGAAAATTTCTATGCAATTGTAACTGGAAAGAGTAACATATTCATTTAATAGTAGGCGTTGAAATACACGTGTGTAGCTAATGGCAGTTCCTATGGAAAATTTTTGTTTTATTTGACTCTCGTTTTTATACGGGTTATACTACTGACACTCCCTCTGAGCCGGTACTTCAAAGCGTATAATTAAATTTATTTGTGTCTAGTTTAAATTCGGTTTAAATAGTCACATATATTTCCTTCTTAGGAACAGTAATTTTACAAAAGATATAGTTGCATAGTAACAGATGTAGTAATCTGAATGTTATATAATTTCCAGCAAATCTGAGACCGTTCAGGCTTGTTAGGCAATAAAGTGCGAGCCCTGAAAAATTATCAAAAATACTCGTAGATACGTGTTTTCACAATTTGCCACAGATCTTCCCAATTTTTTAACTGAAATGCGAAAACGATATTTTTTCCAGAAATACAAAACAGCTCTATGAATGCTTCAGAATATTTAAAAATAGAAGAGCATTAAATTTATTACAAAATATTGTTGATAATTTTTAATGCAGGTGTAGATTTATTGTAGGCGTTATTGTATTTATTGTAGAAGATTCATTTAAATCGTGCCTAAAAACACAAACTGGCGTAACCAGCATATCATAAATTTTACAGGAGGCTTAAAAAACGAAATTACTTAACATTTGACTTTGTTTACCAATATTGCTATTCGTACATGTCTTCTAGTTTTTTTGCAAGTATATTCTTACCATTAAGCACTATAATATCCATTCTCCAAAAAATACAGTCTTTGCTATTTTCAAAAAAAAAAAATTAGAAAAGTCGCTTACGCCACTTCGTGATATATCATAAGTATGGGATTGAAAGATACGTCACGTACGGTTTTTGCACATTGTTCCTTTTTAACCGTTTATTATGTAATAAGTAATTGTAAATAATCTAACAAGAAAATTATCCTTTATTAAAATAACTTACAAAAAAATAAAAGAAAGTAATAAAATATTCTAGTGCCAATATTTGCCAACACTTCTAATTATCATGCGGTAAGTTTTTGAAAAATTCTTGGTATTTAGGTAACCGCCGCACCACAGGTGTTTTGCCTGTACAGAGCGACATTAAATCTGTATATTTTGTCTTTGTAATTTTCACGCGCTCCTTGTTTAAAGAACTCACCTCTGTATCAAGTGAATATCTCGTATTCCGCATCAACTTAATATAATCGTAGGTTGGAGTGATGACTGGTTTTAAAAAAAAATGTTTCAGGGGATCTCTTCTTTATCATTACTTTTTCGTACTTTTAAAATTCGATGTTCCTTGGACAATGACTTAAAGTCTAGGAATACATTTTTTGCCTCACTCAGTCAAATCTGAGTGAGGGTACATTTTCGTTGATTTTGCTCGACAATAGTGACACTCCACTCGGGGGAATCTGTCGATGTGTTTCTCTATCATGACTCGCATTTGATGTTCTTTTTGCAACTGTTGTTCGCTTCTGTGTCTACCTCCTCTCATTTCAAAAGGCAAAACCCCTGTCTCGTTATTTTTGCACAGTACTGTACGTGCTGTGCGTTCAGAAATACCCAAGGTGTTTAAAAAAAACTTTTTGCATACAGCAGTTGGATTATTATTTGTGGTGAAGTAATAGTGAATGCTATAATTCCTACGAGATTGAGTATTGGTTGTTCTTCTGATAGGGGTATGTTTTTTCATATGGCGAATCAAAATCTCTTTGTCTTGTCAATTTTTCCAAAGAATAGTAGTCAACAAAAATTTTCTTCCTCTGCTCATCGCTAATTTGGTGACACATTCTGCCTAATTTTTTACAATTATTCGAATTACACCTCTCTTTTACAAACCTAGATGGAACTGTTTTCTTTGAAGCAGGGCTGATATATTCTTTTCCACAATCTCTTAATTTCTTTGCTATCTTATACTTATTTAGTTTACGTTTTGTAATAGTTTCGTGTTCTTTTGGTGTACCTTCAACCAAAAAATTTTCGGGGTTTTCCTTGGTAGCCATTGTTGATTCCAATGAACTATTGTTTTTAGTTTTCTCGTTATTTAGACCACTTCTTGTAGATACAACATGAAGATTTGTTGAATTTTTATTGACCTTATTTATTTTATGATTTTCACAGGAGTCATTGTTCTGAAAGTGATTATAACACAACAAAATTACCACGTTGCATTTAGATACTTCACAAAATCCGTATGGCGGATCTGCATCTGAATCGTAAAAATATTCTTCGGACATGGGAGAAGAACGGTCAACTGTGTCATCCACTTCATGGCTTACGTCCTGCTCTTTTTGTGATTCGCTTTCGCATCCAATGACTTTATCATAACACTGAATTACAAACCCTTCTTGAGTGATCGTGCCCTCCTCTTGACAACGTTTCTCTGCTAGTTTGTTGGATATTTCATGTAATTGAATGTCGTCGGATCCGTTAGAATTTTCACCATCTATTTTATTCAAAACAACACCTTTTTTGCTTGAGGGGTTGTCTTTGGATACTGGTTGCTCAGAGCACCCAGATTCACTAAATTTTTCAATTGCAAGCACTGATCCTTTATACCACTTCTTATAGTAGTACATTTTGACTTCACTGCCCACAGAAAAGCGTTTGCTTTTATTAAATTTAAGTTCATTAGAATAAACCATATTTGTTTCACCATTCTCCCAAAGTACCAGTACCTCCATTCTTAAAAATGTTTTTTGGATCGCTTCAAAAATATATTGGATATAATGACTGTGTATAACTACGATAAAGTATTGACTTACCTAAATTTACCATATAAACAATAAATTTTACTCAAGAGATGCACGTTGTACTGTACGCATTCTTCAAATAAGTTATAAACATCATTCCTTGCGCACAAACTGACGTAACTGCGGAATCTGAAGTTACGTCACTTTGTGATATTTTGTTTCCTCAGATTGCTGGATACGTCGCTGAATTCAACTTGCGCTGTGACAATAATATAAGGAACTCAGTTACGCCACCTTGTGAGATGGCCCACTTTAAATATGTCAGTAACCGACGTAACCCAATTTTTGGTATTTTGTTGGTTACGCCAGTTTGTGTTTTTAGGGACGAAATATTCCAATCGATCAATAATTCATTTCTATGAATTATCTGGCTGACAAAACGCGGCTTCCTGCGACA
This sequence comes from Tetropium fuscum, assembly GCA_964058915.1. Lineage (NCBI taxonomy): Eukaryota > Metazoa > Arthropoda > Insecta > Coleoptera > Cerambycidae > Tetropium > Tetropium fuscum. The sequence continues at coordinate 17,287 of CAXKVY010002628.1, forward strand.
ATATTTCACCTTCGAACTTCTACCCCTTCCTGTTTAGTGCCGGAAAAATTTATTTTGGCCTTGAAAAAATTTGTACTAGCAAGGAGTTTGGATAATCAGATCAGGAAAAAAAATTAATAAAAAAATGGAGGCAATAATAAAACAAACAAATTTTATTATTGCCTCCAAATTTTTAATAGAAACTTTTTCTCTAAATATTAATAAATAAATATTATGTCCTTATTTTAGATTAAAATTGCATTGCATTGGAAATAAATGATAAAAGAGACGGCTTTATTCAACCATGTTGCTCTTCCATATAACCATCTCGGTCGACAAAAGTAGAAATGTATACATAGGAGTATATAGGAATATTTCAATAGTTGAGTTTGTGACATTTAATGTCCTTTACTTAGTATATAGGTGGTGTCTGAAGGTTATCAAGACCAATATTTTTGATATTTTCCTGCAAATCATTATAAATTTTTACATCCTTGTAGCTAAATGATCGTTGACAGTGGGCTGAAAAGCCGAAAAGCTGGCCATAATACGTAGAAATGTATGGTGTTAGGTATGTCTTAGGAATTGGGTACATAGAGGTTTTTGAAGTCGCTAAGTAAAAATCCGAAATCGATTTAAAAAAAACAACATGGCGGATATAAAAAGCCCCAAAAATATCAAAAATCGTTGACATTCATAGGATTCAAATGAAAGCTGTCTTAATGGGTTTTCAATTTACGGGCCGATTAAAAATCCGATTAGTTAATAAAAAGCAAAATGGCGGCTATGAAACCCCCAAAAAATGTTAAAAAAATAGTCAATATCCATTGGATTCGAATAAAACCAATGGAGGCTTGTTAGGTCGCTGATTAAAAATCTGACAACATAAAAAACAAATGGCGGTTATGATTCAAACAAAAAAATGTGCAAGAAATCATCAATTTTTATTTTAATAATATGCGTACCTACATAGTATAAAGTACGCATTTCACCAGTACATTTTTTTTACTAGTAGGTACATATTTCACCAATTCTAAAATTTTCTTCTTTGACAAGGTAATTATTCACCTGTTATGCGGATCAGCAAAAAAAAAATTAAAATGCATTGTGCTCTGATTTACGCGCATCAAGGCGTAATCAGCAGCCAGTATTACGGCAGCCAGTACTTTGTAATAGTGTAATAGTTAAAAAATGTTCAACAAACAATTTAATATTGGTTTTATGGTTTTAAATTGTTGCTCTTTTTATAGCTACTTTTCATAACGATACCAACAAAATTATGAGCGACTTTATTTTTTACTTTGCTGATTTATAAAATGAATGCCGAATTACGTATTTCATTTTTATTTACTTTCAAGAGGAAAATCCATTTTGAGAAATTGCAAAAACTTTATGTAGAAAACCTTTATGTAGAAATTGAACACTTTCTACATATCTGTTTTTGGTTGCGCGAATTTTTGCTTTAAATATAGGTGTTTCTAAATTGATACGAAAGATTTTAAAGATTTTTAAGCAAAACGTAAGTTGGGACTTTTATATAAATTGTTTTCCAAAACTTGTTTTCCAAAAAAAATTGTCTTTATTTATTTTCTTTTCTATGGAAGAATTTACAAGAATGGTATTTGGGGAACAACTTGCACTAATAAAATGGCAGTTTGTGACAATTTTTGTAAACCAGAGATATTGTTACAAGAGGGTAAAAAAAACTTCTTTTAAAAATTTGGGAGCATTGACAAATGAAAGTTCTTTTCTACATTCTTTCTTGAAACAGAGGTATCGGAGCGTATTTAATTCAATCTTAGAGCTTTTTTCCGCATGTATAATGCAACTATGATTACATTTTAGCAAAAAAAATGGCAAAGGCATTGATATCTTATTATAGATGGCTTAATTTTCGATGCTAATTCTACTGCCGTTTCTACTACTAGCGTGTCAGCATCTTCCCTTATAGTTTCCGTTGTTTCCCTTATAGTTCCCATTGTAAATGGCGTTCAACTTTGATCGATCGTAACTCCGGAATCATAACCTTTTTTTCAAAAGAAGTGTCTCTCCAAGTACTTTCATTACCTATTTTGGAAAAAAAATCCTTCAAAGTTCTTAGGTATTTAAATTTTCTATAAACGAAAACATTAATATATAGTTTATTTTTATTTATATTAAGTTAATTTATATATAATTCTCTTTTATATGAGAAAAAATCTGGAGGCTTTCAAGTATCTGGAGGCTCTAGTTTTACCCTGCTAGATTTTCAAAACTTATTTTTTTTTTCGAAAATATCCGAATTGTAACAATATTGTGAAAAAACTATATGACCGATTTTGATGGAATTTGGTGTCATAGTTTACACTTGAAAGTTATATTTGGAGAGTTATAAAATGTTGTGTTGTATAAAAAAAATGTTGTATAAATGTTGTCTTTTTCGGTCCTCATTAACGGTAATTCCAGATACTAGGGTACCACTACAACTATTTCCGGGGTTAAGCCTCGGGAAAAATGCTCAATTTTTGATCTTTGGCCATTTTTTCGGCGTTTCAGCCTACTGTTCATCATCCTTCTCTACATCTTCTCTATAATTAGCACAGTAAAACTATCACAAAAATAGGCCAAACCCAAGTCGGGTAAAACGATGATTTTTCACAGTTTTTTGCGAATATCTCGAAAACTACGAGGCCTGGCGCAAATGTCATCCTATACGAAAATGATCTACATTAAATTTTAAACAAAAACTAAAGGTAAAATAGCGCCATTTAAAAGAGTTCATGCTATCCAGGCGCTTCACATGAGGTTTTTTACATGAAATGATCAAAACGCAGACCCAAATGCAGTGGCTGATGTTAGAAAACATTTTTCCTTTCCATGTTTGTATCTAAAAACATCGATGATTTGGACACTCCATCACCAATGTTATTTGCAGACGATCTCAAAATAGCCTGTGCATTCTATGTTCAACTTGGCTACGTTTCCCCCCACTTCAGCGGCTGCCAAACGATAATCTTATAGAACTTACCGTGAAGTGCAGCAATGGCTCAATGAGCATATAGATCCATTGATCCATTGAATTTAAGGCAACAAGTTAGTACAATGAATAGATCTGTCCACAAAATTTTGCTTTCAACTGAAAATGATAGATCTATGGATATTATAAACCCCTATAAAGTAAAAAAAAATAATAGTTATTTACTTTCTGCGTTATTCGTAATAGCAATTACCCCAACGCAGCGAGGCTAGGAAAATGCTCCCGCGAGCGAGACTAGGTGGATGACATCACATGCCAGCTGTATGCGTCAGACTGGATGTTATAGTAAGGTTAGTTACTATCACAGGTGACTATTATGAGCTAGGACGGGCCGGTTATTTGTACCCATAGTTATTGTTATTGCGGTTAGTTATTATGCCGACTAGGTTTCACACCACTGGATTGGGGCTGGTTGAAGTCGGTATTTGACGCGAGAAAATCGGATACCATAATCACGTCTACGTTCGGCAAATTATGTGAATCTCCTTTCTGAAAACCCTCCTCCATATTTGACAACAAGCAATAAACAAACTATATTTGACGTTCTAAATAATAAAGGCACTACTAGATAATACTGTGATTACTGTGAATAATATGCAGACTTCGTTCTAACGTCACGGAATAAACATAAACCTAACGCTGTACAGTACGGTTGATCTATCGGTTATTATGAGTATGGTTGATCTATCGCACCTGCAGACCTAGCAAGCATGTGACGTCGAACCAATGACAACGTGTTTATCGATTCAAATAAAGCAAGCACTTTCTACGGACGCTGTTGTGGTTCGAATTGACTTTTTTCAGGCACAGTTTTAATATTGCTATTATTAGATCAAAAGTTTCTTTCCTCAGTACTTTTAATGTATATTTTTTTTTTGTGGACACACCTATTATGGCTAATAACTTGCATTGGACATAGTTACAGTCGTATACCTATGATAAGTGATATATAAACAACGGTGGTAATATGTATCTATATGTACATATATAGATGTATAGATGTATACATTCTACATACATTATTCAGTTACTAATTTATACTGCAATTATTTAATGTTTTTTTTTCCAGAAAGTGTACATGAAATTAAAACAAAGAAATCTTTACCGCTCCATATCATGGAAACGGTTCACTTTACCGTAATTATATATATATGACAATTTTTATTCGGAGTTTAATGTACATCATTTGCTTATATGATGACGTTTGCGCTAACCTCATAGTTTTTGGGATAATCACGAAAAGCTGTGAAAATTCATCATTGCTCTCTCTTACCCCCCCCCCCACCCCGGGAAACCCGACGCTAGTGGTCGTGTTACTTTTTAGTACGAACTATGAGGAGGGCATGGAAGAGTTTCTGGCTAGTAGGAACCTTTTTTTTGTTTGGGTTTTTGTCTAATTTTATTGTACCAAATCCAAGATGATAGAAGGATTGTTCCTGATGTCGATTTATTTCCCTCGGACACGGAAATAAATCGTAATTACATAGTGAATTGTTAAGGATATTTGAAATTTTATTCCACAATGAGGTCGAGGCTATACGTTGGCCAAGTAATAATAACTCTTACTTGCCAAAGGCGAGCCGTCGAACTCTTCAAATGACGTACGATAATAATAACATCCTATATGTCTTCCTATGACTGTATCTATGGTATTTCCTGATTTCCGTTATCTTATCGGTATTTGCATAAACTGGGACTTTTTAGTTAATTAGAAACGCAAGATATCCACAAAAAGACATGCGTCTACTCGGTGCCACGTGACTGAATACCTTGGATAACGTGAATTCAAAAAGAGATCACGCACGCGGCGGTAGACACACGCACACTTTATACTATTAACATGGCAGACACCAAACAAAGTTTTGAGCTCGAACGAAATTGTCACACGCAATGCGACTAGCAGCAGTCAGCCATTCACTTTTTAAGGAAGTACTTAACGTAATTACAGGTTTACGTTTAGTTTGGGCGCTTGCTAACGGCAACGGTTCAGATAATTATTATCTATTTGGAAATAAAGTGCGATAGGCTTATGATTAGACCTATTATACCTATTTCACGCGTGATGGTTTCTATGAATCGCATGAAGCATTCGCTGTACAGTGTACATGGCGTTGACACTATCAGTTGCATAATATTTCAAATACCCATTTGCTATGCATATCGACATAAATGCAAGCATAAATAATGCATATTCAGGGATATTCAGGGATATTCGGCATAAATAATGCATATTCACGCCTTTGTAGAATATTAAAATACGATATTATTTTTGATTGTTAGATTTTATCTTGAACATAGAATATTCAATTAACATATCCCACCAGACCTCATTATTACATAGAGACTATAGGGCAATATTCTGCTATTGATAATATCAGACATAACTAAAATTTCACAGTATCGAAATCTTATGTCAAGAGATGTATTGAATGTATTCAAAGACATGTATTCAATGGAAATGCGTTTCCTACTTTCATTTTCATTCTAAAAGCAGATCTATTTATTTTTTAATTCATATCTTCTGAAAAACTTTGCTGGTGAAGGTTAACCTAATATATTGTCGCGGTGAGTGTGAAAAGTTTCAGAACACCTAAGTAAAGAAGGACCTATTAATTTCCAGTTTCATTACTCTCAAGCCTCTCACTACCTGTGTACCAATATAGACCATGGTACCCTGATATTGAAGGCAACCTCATTAAAAGTCAAAATTGATATTGTCGCTGTGAAGATTTGTGGGAAAGTTTAACGAACATGTTTCCCATTTACAAGAGATACCTATCCTTATTATAAAAACCTCCCTATTTAAAGAAGCTTATGAAACTAATTGACGTGCAACCGTTTCATTGATACGATCAACTTTAAAAACTTTTAGGAAGCCCACTAAAGGCGGTCCTCTACATTTCCAGTCTTAAAACAGTGACTTCTAAAAACAATTCCTGTTGAAATAGGACTTGCCTCGGTCATTGAATTAACAATAAATTATGTATTAAATATATTATATACCTATGAAAAATACTCCATTATCTGTACCTACAAGAAGCATTATGATGTTTAGATGTAAAAACGTAGTATTTCTGAGATATGATTACATATAATTACGCATTGTAGAGGATTGGGTGTTCGGGCGGGTGTTGTATAAAATAAATGTTATAATAAATGATAATTGAAGTCCTACTTATATAAATTAAAGTGTTTTTACACCATAAGTGGGATAGGATTGACTCAGTGCCATATTAGTGAATAAAGCTATTCCCTTATAGGTTAAATTATTTTGTGATCAAATAGTGACGTGATCCTTATGAGGATCATGGAAATGGGGAAGGACGAAAACAAATCTAAGTCTTTTGATAAACGTAAAAGGGCATTCCAGGCCATTCCTGCGAGGTCGTTTTCGCGTTCTAGGGGAGCAGAGCAGAGCAAGAAATCCAACGCCTGGAGGTAAGTAAGTACACTTGCAGAAGATATGATATGCAATGTTAATGTTACAACTTTGAATGTAACCATGAATGAAACAATTACCATAATTTAATTTAACCCTTAAACTACTATGTTATATTTTACGTTTATAATTTTTGCCAAAGTACCAAATTGAATCTTTTTTAATTTTTTTATGAAAATTTGTATTATTTTAGGCAATATATAAATAAAGAAACTTATTTATATAAACCAGGTAACTTTATTAAACAAAAATATTAAGAAAATATGTACAATCAATCTGAAAGCATTACTCATCCTCGGCAAGATGCGAATTCCACTTAATATTTTTGACACTGCGTCTGTGATTAGCACATATACATTGTTTGTAGCCATTACACAAAGTTCACTTTTTATCTAGTGAACGAGGGCTCAGGTGGCACCTTCCTCGTTTCTTTGGATTTATTAGGACCGCTTGCAATGGAGCATTTTTTATTCCGCATGCAACTACTGCTCTATAAATGCAAGGATTTCTCTTTACATCTCCCAGTCTCTATTCCATGTTGGGTTTAGCTAACTGCTGGCCTAAGATTTGAAAAAAAAAATCTTGACGAGAAATTTGGTTTTTTTGCCACATACTTAAGTATACGACGAAACAATTTAGGGCAGCAATATCAAGCTCCGCTTGAGTTATAGGAACTTCGGACGCCGCTTAGCCATTTTTAATGTTTTTACTATAAGAGTGTTACTTATTGTTAATAATGTTTCTGTACAACACGGTTAGTATTTATTACCACCCGAAACAAAAAAATACACTAGATAATATACCACGTGGGGTCTTCCGGGGACCCCTTTATAAAAATTCAGTTTCTACGTAAATTAATTATTGAAAATGTTGCCAGATATTGTATGGAAACGCAAAAAACATCAGCTACTTTTAATTTAATGCATAAAAAAATTGAAAAATGGGGCCTCAGCAAGACCCTGCGTAGTAGTTTAAGGGTTAAACGTGATTGCCATTTTACCAAGTGTAATAAGCCTATAAAAAAAATTAAAACAGTTCCATAAATATTTTAGGTCATACTGAAGAATAATGCTTTTCCGATCATTATGTATAGATTCGTATCCATTCAGGACGAGGTATCGCAAGTAAAGTAGGGGTTGGTTTAAGTGACGTCATAAGACGAGAGCCATATATAAGCTACAAAAGTGCAAAACTACTCCAAACTTAATATCATCTGCTCTAGTTATTCACACTTTCATTTATTTCAGTAAGAAAATAAATGAAAATAGGTTCTGACCTTGATCTGTTTGCAGATTATGGCGAGGTGATTTAATGTCAATACCTGTTAAATATCATTTTACCACTTGTCGCTGGTAAACCAAATTATTTGACTACGTAATATATTATCCAACCTCAATGAGGCGCTTTTTACAAAGAGAGTATAATTTGATAGTATAAGTTGTGCCAATTTTTAAATATAGTCCGCGAGAAAAGACTTCAGCTCAAGTTAGCAGATACCCGCATTTTATGAAATCCGACTCTCAACTTATAGCGCACTACACTGGGACGATGATTAGGTAGTCTTCGCAATATTTCGTACGAATGATTTGTTTCTAGGTGTTTTAACAATTAACCAGTTGGCAGGTAAAATTAATTATATGAAAAATATAAAATAATCGTGCATCCTAAAATTCCAAGTCAAGTGTGCTGAATAATACTCACCTAAGGTTGATCTTTCATGGAATAAGTTATAGTCGTCATCAACGTAAAAGCCCATCTAATCTTGCCGTAATAATATTTGTGTCTATATTACAAATTCTAAATTTTCAGAAGTTAAACTGTGAATCAGTTTTTTACTTTTATAATTTTTACTTTTAAACCCTGTAATTTATTCATTAATCGTATAATACAAGCACTTCTGTAGTGAGATAGACGTAGTTAAGTCTTAATCATGGTTACAAATCGAAGCACTTTTAAATCGTATTGCAAAGAGGAATCAGGATTGCCGAACGTTATTTCGGAAATATATTGAACAAAACGGTGCAAAGAGACGACAGGTTTGTCTCCTGTGTGTTGCTGATGAACCTGTGGCATTTTGCTGACCTGTATGGCGGTGTTTTGACCTGGTGGTTGGGTGATTTCACCAGTAGTATGACCTTCATGCGATAAAACGTAGTAGTTCTGAGATACGGTTACATGGAATTAGATATTGTGTTATTAGCATTGTAGATGATAGGGTGCCCTGGTGGTTATCCTAGTGCTATATTAAATGAGAATTATAGTGTTATTTATAGAAATTAAAGTGTATTTTTACATATTATGTATTAAATAAAGGTATAAAGGTACCTATTAACCACGGAAATAAAATAAAATAAAATATTGCTTGAACTGCAATATTTTTGAAATGGGTTCTTATCGAAATAAATATGTTTTTATACTAAGTATAAATAAAGAGGGACTGTTTATATGAAGTTTACATGAAATATTTTTTGGTGGTAGTACTTTTAGAAAAGGGCTAGATAGGTTATAAATCGGGAAATAGGCATCATATCAGCTCAGGCATGTATTCGACCAATTTTGTTCTAACAATCGTGCTGCTTGCCCCTTGCAGGTCAATCCCT